>JAWNNU010002192.1:0-90160 GCA_035044585.1 Scaptomyza polygonia
AACATGTAGAATTGAACTTATATTAAAGAATCTCAAGTTTTGCTATTCAATTGCACAAAGTTCATATTAAGTTTATACTACCCTTCCAACTTGGACACATCGTTAGCAAGACTTTGTATTTTACAGTTATTCGCTGCCGCTACACCAATACAATCATACTCAGATGAATATGTATATGAAATTTTGCAGTCGGTCCACGTTCGTCGGTCGAGCTCGTTACAGCGCGGCACGCTGTATTTGACCACGTTGCAGAGCGGCACGCTGCATTGTTTGCATGTATTATCAAATGGCAGAAATGGGTACCCGTGCCTATAGATGTTAACACATCAAAACAACATAAATATATCAATAAATATATTAAGTAGATCAGTTAAAACCAGCACCGTAAGTCACATTGTCTTATTTACGGAAGCTGCTGACTACACAGCACGACTAACTAGAGCCGCGGTCAGCCAACCCGGTAGTTGCCAATACACAATTCTGCAGTGGTAAGCAACTGCTGCATACACGAAAAACCAAATTACACATATGTAAACTAAGTTATTTTTATCTATAAATACTGATACTTTCGTTAGTAAAAATCAGAGTCTCTACTTTGCCCTCAATCAAACACAAGTCTTTCATTCTCTACAGGAACTCCCTCTCTGTAGTCCAACTAGTTACATGCGCTAGTTCCGACGCCTTTTAGTAGTCAGTTTATGTACTGTATGCTATACACATACGAACAGGTTCTTTGCGGAAAATGTGGTGGAGAAGGCAGAACTTCTCCTGCAAACTCACTTGCCACTTTGTAGAACCATCCCCAACACTAACAAATGTTACGAAACGGTCCCCATCAGGAGACCGGACTGGAGCCTGGCTGCAGCCAAACTAACAGAGCAAAAGATTAGATGGGCCATTCGAACGCTCAATCCCTACAAGGCCCCTGGTACGAACAGAATCCTTCCCGTCCATCTTCAGAAGGGTATGGAACAGCGAATGGTGTTCCTCATGCGCATTTTCCGGGGAAGTGTAGCTATGGGCTACATACCTAGAGCATGGAGGACGGCCAGGGTAATTTTTATCCCGAAGGTGGAAGTAGAAGGTGCTTTCGATAACAAAGCACATGATGTTGTGGCCAGGGCACTTCGGGGAAAAGGTGTTGAGTCAGGACTTACTCTCTGGCTAGGCAAACTCCTTGACACTAGAATAGCGGAAGTCACTGTAAATAATTTGACGGTTAGGGCCCAAACCACCAGAGCATATCCACAGGGGGGTGTCCTACCACCTCTCCCCTGGAGTCTCGTGGTGGACGAGCTACTAGTTAAACTAACAAACAATGGATTTGAATGCCAAGGCTACGCCGATGACATAACCGTTGTCTGTAAAGGTAACTTCGAGAACACGCTATGTGATAGGATTACACTGGGTCTTAGACTTTGCTTGGACTGGTGCAGGGACGTGGGGCTGAATATAAATCCAGCAAAAACCACAATAGTCGCTTTCATCAATCGGTACAAGTTAAAATCCAAAAGAGCCATATCTATTGGGGGTACGATAATCCCACTCTCTACGGAAATAAAGTATCTGGGGATAATCTTGGACAAGAGGCTACTATAGAAACAGCATGTCGAGCATGCGGTACGCAAGGCCACACTGGCCCTAATGAGTTGCAGATATCTCTCAGGGAAAAATTGTGGGGTGTCCCATAAAATCCTTCTGTGGATGTACACAGCAATGGTGAGGTCAATAGTCAGCTACGGCGCTGTGGTCTGGGCAAAACGTGTAGACCTTGATATCACTAAAAGGCAACATGGCAAACTCCAAAGACTTTAAAACGGAGCCCAGTAATAAAGCAGAGTGGACTAGTCTGTCGACCACCTATAATGTGAAGCCACATGCTATTAGATGGTATACGGACGGATCACTAACAGATGAGGGGGCTGGAGCTGGAGTCTGCTCAAATATCATAAACCCCTTTGTAAATTCGCATAGTCCAAGCGGAAGTGCATGCGATTGAAAAATGTGCCTCCCTTAACATTGAGAGGGGGTACGCTCATGACAAGACATAGCAAGCGACTGCTAGGTAACTACA
Organism: Scaptomyza polygonia; assembly: GCA_035044585.1. Taxonomy (NCBI): domain Eukaryota; kingdom Metazoa; phylum Arthropoda; class Insecta; order Diptera; family Drosophilidae; genus Scaptomyza; species Scaptomyza polygonia. The sequence goes on from JAWNNU010002192.1 coordinate 2,075, forward strand.
ACAGGAAGAGAACTGAGGACTGTCTGAAGCTGAGCAAAGGATCTCTTCGGATAGTTACGGGTTTCTTCACCGGGCGCTGCAGAATGAGCAAGCATCTGCACAATCTTTGCAGAATGTGTCTAGAGGGGGATGAGGCTCCAGAGCACCTGCTTGAGGAGTGTCCCGCCATCAGTCGACTGAGGCTCTCTGACCGTCATGGTGTCTGTCCGTCAGTATGAACGCAACGTTTTTCCACACCCTTTAAGCTAGAGACTTGAAACTTTGCAAATGACTTTATCTATGGCCGTGTAAGATAAAGTGTTAAGATTGGGGTTCTACGATAACTGGGGGGCTGGCAAATCGATAAATTCGATAACTCAATATTGATAAAGCCAGCTATTTCACACGCCCTTACAGCTAGAACGAAGAAAAGATAGCTACTAACAACCATCCAAAATTTTGGAGCCACGCCCAACTATACTGCCCCCAGCCCCTCCGCAGTTTTAAACCACAAATGCCTATATCTTCTACAGTTTTTGAGCTAGAGCTTACAAATTTGGTGCCAAGAAAGGTGTTGACGACCTCCAACCAAATTCATAAAAACTTTGGATGACACGCCCATTAATACTGCCCAAGCCCCTTCCAACCGCCCCAACGCTTCGCCAAGACCGGTAATGCGTGTATCTTCCATAGTGTTTTATATTGAGTCACCAAATTTGGTAGGAAGAAACCTCGTACCAACTCCCAATAAACTGCATTAAAATTTTGGAGCCACGCCCACCCTTTCCGCCCCCAGCCGCCCCGCAGTTTAAAAACAGAAATGCTTATATCTTCAGCAGTTGTTGAGCTGAGGTGATGACAACGCCCTAGCTGCCTCAAAATTGGAAGGAAGATAGCTTTTTGGCATGCCCATCTGCATCAGACAACTTTTGAGGCAGCGTACACTCCTGCCGCACCCGCAACCCATTGCAATCAGGTCTATTACTGGTTTCGAGTATACCGCAGTCGGTTGCGTCCGACTGCAACATTTCTACTTGTTTATATGTTAAATTTATTCAAATTTAAAATTAAATTTACTTTAATAATTTTTGTTGCGTAAGGACAGACGTATTCTATGGTTAACCTAAGCGCCCGTGTGATCTTACACAGGCTAAAGTTTTTTCAGCCTGACCAACGCATGATGTTCATGAAGTATTAGCTATAGATCTTGTAGATTTCCTCTTTTCATTGCATTTATCTCTTGACGTCAGTCAAGATATTCCTCCGTGTTGCCCATGATGTATTTTTTTGTAAAAATTTATATCATCTGTCTTCATGAGGTTGCGATAATCCTATTCTATGGTGAATCTGTCCTGATATCTTGAATATAGATAAAATACTTGTTTTAAATGTCTGACCCCAAATGCTGTCATTTGGAAACAGCCATTGTATTTTTGAATGTTTGCTAAAAAAATGTTTGATACCGGTGTTTCGCCACGAAGCAATGAATACAATGGCACTGGTTATGGATTCAATAATGCCAATTTAATCCACTAAGGCAGCGCAGTCCTGGCGTTTCCCCGGAAAACTACATTACTCGCAAAGAACGTCAATCGGCCCAATGCGAACGCTAGTATGTTCCATGATACTATAACGTTTTTGTATCATGGTATGCACGCCGTAATCAGTGCTGAATTCGTATCGAAACGCTGATCGATTCAAATGATGTATTTCTTCTTGTGCGTCGTATTTGATCTACTTATTGATCTCTGATCTCTCGACGATTTCGCAATGCCAGCCTAGCAGTTTCACGGATTGCCTCTCTTTTCTGTTGAGGAGCACGATGTCGAGCCATTCACCCGCAATTTCTTGTTCTTCTTCTGTCTTTTGACTCACAATGTTTCACTGCGGGCTCGTGGTGAAAGATTTGATCGTGTTAGTCGCGACATGGTTTTCGAACCGAACCGTGGTTTCTAACCGACTGTTCACACACGATTCCAAATTTAAATATTGTTTGTAAAAAAATATTTTCGTTAATTTTGTGGAATTTATTTTAGTTCCACACACAATAAATTGACTTGACTGAATTAGGGTGTTCAACAGCTCCGTTTCATCGATTCATGTTTCATGGTTGAAACGCTTAGCTCGGGAACGGCATTTTCCTGGTCAATGCGTTTCATATTTGTGCAGTCAGCTGTTTGTTTACATTTCTTTTACTTAAATTTTTGCCACCGCTTCTACATTTTATAAAAAATGCCTTTTAAAAGTGCTAAAGATATGCTATACGATGCTTTTGCACAGCAAGTTATTATGCAAGTAGAGGATATTGATGGTGTGAAGAGCTCGTGGTTTTTCACACAAAACTGGTTTTACTTACATTTTTTGCGGCGGCCATCAATCGTTTGTTTTCCTACATTTTTGCACAAAAATACACCAAATATTCTGAAAAATACTGAGCATCGATAGCAAAAATCGATTAAATATCGTGCTTTTCCCATCTTTACTATCTTGAAACATGAATAACTTTGTGTATACATAGGCTTGGGTGTTTCAACAATATTTTCTATTTTTCTCGCTTTATTGTAAATGCGTTTACACGTGTCTGTATCTATGTGTGTAGGTACATACATTACAGGAGGAAGCTTGGGCTGCTAATGATATATAACTGACTTTTTAGGTATTTATCCATCCTGCATTTTTCCTCCACGACATCCAGCAACGACACCTACTAGAAATCCTTAATTAAAAAAAAGTTAAAAAGTCTTTAAACGTCTATTGCCTTTTGTTTGTATAATCATCGGTGGTGGCCTACGAAACATCGATGGTTCCAATGATTTGAAAACATCAATTACATCGATGTTTTACTACTTTGTGCCCATCAGTGTTGCCATTATTCAAAGAGCTAAATAAGACCAATTCAAAAAATAAGCAAAAACAGCTGAATTCCAAAAAATTAACGTGCAATATAACGCCGAAATATATAATTTTATTTTAAATTTAAACTATTTTATTTAATGTTTACAGTTTCATTCAAAATTCAAATTCTCTAATAATTGGTCTAACGATTCGGCGTCGACGCTTGGGTTTTAATATTATTTGCCTGATGGAGTTAAGCAGCTTGGTGGTATTTGACAACAATTCTTGTGACGGCGTATCCGTATCTAAAATTTTAATAAAAATTGAACTATTCAAATCAAATAAATTGAATTATCTACCTTATGGTCGAAATAATATTCAATGTATAAACTTTTATCCTATTCCGGATTTTAGTTTTTATGAGATTCACTTGACTAAAAAAACACGCTCAACTTCAGCGTTGGACCAAGGCAGTGAAAGGAATTGAAAGGCAACTGAATCTAATTCGTAAAAGCGGCAATTTCAACCAGAATCTGGGAACTTCAGCACTTCACTCCAGTAGTTAACTGTTTCTTCCACATTTTCCCATTTTTGTTGGCCATACCAAAAACTCCAAGCTCAGCAACCGGACATCTCGCATTTCGAAGTTATACTTCTTATGCCGGGCAGTAACCCAAATAAAAAGTGCAACGAAAAAGCCCTCCATGTCAGCTGTTTCTGTTGACAAGCAAAATACTTTGCAATGTAGTGTATGCAGTAATGTATCGATATATTAGATCGATTACTGTGTGAAATGTACAGCGTTGCGCTCTTATGCATTAAATATACAGTGCATTACATGAAAAACAAAAACAATTTGATATAATAAATTTTTACTTCTATTGCCGGGCATTAAAGGCAGAACCAAACGTTGCTTACGTGCTTTTCCAAGAAGATGTTTATGTGGCGCAGTATCTATTTCAAACTGTTTATGTAGTTTTGTCTGATAAATTGAAATTAAAAAAAAAAACTAATGAGTGTTAGAACTCACGAGCGATGTGTTAACAGCCGTTTGTACATGTTTGATTGCTATATTTTAGCATAAAAAAGAAAAGAATAGTTTATTGAATTTAGTTTTCCTTTCTCCAGTTTCTCTGTCTATTTTTTTTATTCTACTTTACTTTATTCCGAGTTTTCGGCAACTGACCTTTACAAATGCATCGCTGAATACACTTTCGTAATTTGTGAACATCTTTGCATTATTGTATAGCAAGGGCTGTTAGAAAGTGTCATAAGGGAAAAACTGGGAAGAGTATGTATGATGAGCAGCAGCAAAAGTAATATTTGACTGCCTTGGAAGACAAAAAGAAAGAGAAGTCTGAATTGTTGATTTGGTTGTTTTAAGTTAGAACTTCTAACTCAACAAAACCACCTGCTGCTGACTTCTGTTATTTCTTTCATCACATTTAACTACGATTAAAACACACAAACAAAGAAACATACCAACAAATAAATACAGCAGAAGTATTTGCAGAAGCCTGTTTATTTTTCCAATAAATAAGATTCTTGGATATGAACGATATCTTGCCTGCCTTGCGTATTCTACGACCTTTTGATACCTGTCCTACCCCACAAAACACTTGGACTAGCAACTGATATGCACCTAGCCAACCCAGTATCTTGATCTTAAAACTAGGCTTCTGCAAGCACTTGTCCACAAAAATATTTTTCTTCCCCCATTATTGCGCTTGAGTAAAATAAAACAACAAGATTTTGTCTCTCAAGGCAGTCAAATATCAGTTTTGCTATTGCTGATCATACATACTCTTCCCAATTTTTACCCTATGACACTTTCTAACAATCATTGCCATACAGTTATGTAAAGATGTACACAAATTACGAAAGTGTATTCAGTAGTGCATTGGTACATATGCAAATGTAAGCGCGCGTTTGCCGCCGACACAGAAAAAGGAAACATATCAAAAATAACAAAAACCCCGATAAGCAGGCACAGCAAGAAATATATGTCTCAAACGCACTTTCATACAATATGTACCAACAACTTTTTACTGTTCTTGCTGTCCGCTGACCCGCCGCCTCTCCTTTAATCGACGGGCCGCTGAACGCAAAGGGAAACTGAACAAAATAACAACTTGCTGGCTTGTCGTAGCTGAGACGCACAAGCTGCACAAAGAAAAAATACCCCTTGAACCAATATTTAATAATTGTAAATGAAAACTCTAATATTTGATTTTAATATATATATTGTTTATGCTAGAATATAAACAATAAAAAATGCTAGAATATAAACAAACATGTAGAATTGAACTTATATTAAAGAATCTCAACTTTTGCTATTCAATTGCACAAATTTCATATTAAGTTTATACTACCCTTCCAACTTGGACACATCGTTAGCAAGACTTTGTATTTTACAGTTATTCTCTGCAGCTACACCAATACAATCATACTCAGATGAATATGTAAATGAAATTTTGCAGTCGGTCCACGTTCGTCGGTCGAGCTCGTTACAGCGCGGCACGCTGCATTTGCCCACGTTGCAGAGCGGCACGCTGCATTGTTTGCCTGTATTATCAAATGGCAGATATGGGTACCCGTGCTTATAGATGTTAACACATCAATAAATAATAATAGAAATGAAGCCACGACAAAAAGCGGCACAACAATCGATGCTATATTCACAAGGTATTTTAATTTAAGCTCTTAAATGTTCATTTCGTATTTTAGTTATCATAATCCAATAATAATTATGTTTTGAATCAGGAATATGTTTATGTATATATATACAATATAATATGTACTTTTATTATTAATATCGAAATATAGCTGTAAAACAAAATAATATTATTTGCCTAATTAATGTACCAATTAATTTCTTTTTTTTTTATTCAAAATACTATCAAAATAGATTTTCTAAAAAATTGTTAAACAAGACTGAATTATTGATTTACCAATACTTGAATTTAAAAACAAAAAAAACTAATGAGTGTTGGAACTCACGAGCGATGTGTTAACACCTGTTTGTACCTGTTTGATTGCTTTATATTAGCATAAAAAAAAATAATAGTTAATCGAATTTAGTTATTTTTGCAATAAATAAGATTCTTGGATATGAACGATATCTTGCCTGCCTTAGGTATTTTATGACCTTTTGATACCTGTCCTACCCCACAAAACACATGCACTAGCAACTGATATGCACCTAGCCAACCAAGAATCTTGAGCTAAAAACTAGGCTTCTGCAAACACTTGTCCACAAAACTATTTTTCTTCCCCCATTATTGCGCTTGAGTAAAATAAAACAATAAGATTTTGTCTTTCAAGGCAGTCAAATATCAGTTTTGCTATTGCTGATCATACATGCTCTTCCCAATTTTTATCATTGGCATAAAGTTATGCAAATATGTCAAAAATTACGAAATTGTATTTAGGGCCGGTTTCTCAATGTCCGATTAGCGTAACTAATCCAAGTTTAGTCGAAATTGAGTTTCTCAATGTTCGTTTAGGGCTTAGCGTGCGATAAACTTAACCGATGCCTGAGTGCCGGCTAACATTTATCGTTCGTTAAAGGGCCGATATAAATATCGCTAAAACCATCGTTAGGCAAACAGCTGGCTCAAGCCGTCACTTGCATTGTATATGTTTTATTACTATACAAAATATTTTGGTTTGACTTTACAAGAACATTAACTGCATGCTTCTCAGCAACCGAAACGTTTTTCTTACGTTGGCGCTTATATACTTTAGCCGCGCTCAATAAAATTAATGTTTGAAGCATTTGTTTCGAATTTGACAGTCACAAAACAAAACAAGTAGAAACGTTGCAGTCGGACGTACCCGACTGCGGTATACTCGATACCAGCAGTAAAACAGATTAAAAGAGAGCTGATTGCAATGGTGTGTGGATACGGCAGGGGTGTAGGCTGCCTCAAAGATTGTCTGGTGCAGATGGGGATGCCAAAAATCTAAAAAAATCAAAAATTTTCCTCCCAAATTTAGTGACTCTAGCTCAAAAATAGTAAAATTTGTGGGAAGGGGGGCTGTGGTTGGTAAGGGGGGCGTGGCATCCAAACTTTTGCTGTAGATCTATTTATGATGCCAATTGCTATCCTCAAACAGAATTTGGTGACTCTAGCTCAAAATTAGTAGAATATGGTAGAAGGGGGGCTAGGTGCTGGGGGCTGGTATGGGGGGGCGTGGCGTCCAAAGTTTTGCTACAGATCTGATTGTGATGTTAATTGCTATCCTCATACCGAATTTGGTGACTCTAGCTCAAAGCTAGTAGAATATGGTAATAGGGGGGCTAGGTGCTGGGGGCTGGTATGGGGGGCGTGGCGTCCAAAGTTTTGCTGCAGATCTGATTGTGATGTTAATTGCTATCCTCATACTAAATTTGGTGACTCTAGCTCAAAGTTAGTAGAATATGGTGGAAGGGGGGCTGGGGGCGGTATGGGTGGGGTTGCGCCATCCAAAATTTTTGGGTTTCTTCACTTCCAATCTTGGCACCAAATTTGGCGGCTCTAGCTCAAAAGCTGTGGAAAATATAGGCACTTTTGATTTAAAAATGCAAGGGGCTAGGGAACGGGGGGGCGTGGCTCCAAAACTTTGATGCAGTTTTTTGGGGATCGTTAACAGCTATCTTCCTACCAAATTTGGTGACTCTAGCTTTAACTCTTTGGAAAATACACGCATTCCCGTTTTTAGTGAAGCATTGGGGCGGTTTGGGGCAGCTTGGGCAGTATGGATTGGCGTGGCATCCAAAGTTTTTATGCATTTTTTGGAGGTTGTAATCACCTATCTTGGCACAAAATTTTGTGGTTCTAGCTTAAAAACTGTAATAGATATAAGCATTTCTGTTTTTAAGCTGCGAGGGGGCTGGGGGCGGAATGGGTAGGTGGGGCCCCAAAACTTTGATGCAGTTTTTGGGAGGTCGTTACCAGTTATCTACCTACCAAATTTTGAGACTCTAGCTCAAACACTTTCGAAGATACACGCACTACCGTTTTTAGCGAAGCGTTGGGGTGGTTGAGGGCGGATAGGGCAGTATAGCTGGGCGTGACATTAAAAATTTTTTTTGAATTTGATTGGGGATCGTCAACACCTATCTTGGAACCAAATTTGATGGCTCTAGCTCAAAAACTGTAGAAGATATGGGCATTCTTGGGGTTAAACTGCGAAGGGGCTGGGGGCGGTATGGGTGGGCGTGGCTCCAAAATTTGATGCAGTTTTTTGGGAGTTGGTAGTAGCTATTTTCTCCCCAAATTTGGTAGTTCTAGCTGTAAGGGCTTGCGAAATAGCTGCATCTATCGATTTTGCGTTATCGAGTTTATCGATTTGCCAGCCCCCTAGTTATCGTAGAGCTCCAATCTTGACACTTTAATTTACTATGCCATAGATAAAGAGATTTGCAAAGTTTGAAGTCTCTAACTTGAAGGGTGTGGAAAAAAGTTGCGAACATACGGACGGACAGAGGGACAGACGGACAGACACCATGACGGACATTGCACAAACCCAATATACTCTTTACCTTCGGTATCGAGTATAAAAAGGTCATAGAATACGTAAGACAGGCAAGCTATCGTTCATATCCAAGAATCTTATTTATTGCAAAAATAAACAGGCTTCTGCAAACACTTCTCCTGCATTTATTTGTTGGTATGTTTCTTTGTTTGTGTGTTTTAATCGTAGTTAAATGTGATGAAAGAAATAACAGAAGTCAGCAGCAGGTGGTTTTGTTAGAAAATCTTACTTAAAACAACCAAAATCAACAATAAAGACTTCTCTCTCTTTTTGTCTTCCAAGGCAGTCAAATATCACTTTTGCTGCTGCTCATCATACATACTCTTCCCAGTTTTTTCTTTATGACACTTTCTAACAGCCCTTGCTATACAATAATGCAAAGATGTACACAAATTGCGAAAGTGTATTCAGCGATGCATTTGTAAAGGTCAGTTGCCGAAAACTCGGAATAAAGTAAAGTAGAATAAAAAAAATAGACAGAGAAACTGGAGAAAGGAAAACTAAATTCAATAAACTATTCTTTTCTTTTTTATGCTAATATACACTTCGCTCGTGAGTTCTAACACTCATTAGAGTGTGAGTAACTCAAAAAAAAGTATAAATTGGGTTTTAAAGGCATATAGTCTAGTGATATGGGTGCCTGACTCTTATCAGGGGGTTCCTCGTTCAAATCCCAGTATGAGCAAATGAATGATTTTAATGTTTTAGCCAATTTTTACTTTTTCTTTTTTAACTAACAGGAAAAACCCCATGTAATAAAAAAGCATTACATGAAATGATTCGATTACGAAATACATAATAAAGACGGTTTTATAGCAAATCGAAACTTAAAAATTTCTCTCGTATGTTTGTTTGTTTGTAAATAACTCTCAGAGAAGCAAAAATTAATATCAAGCATACATGAAGCGGTTTTTGAAGAACATCATACTAAATAGTAAAAAATACATATAGTTTGAAAAAACTAAAAAATACGCTTTTTAAAAACATTGATCTAAAAACTTAAAAAATAATATCTAATCTAAGCTTAAAACATCGAAAAATTCTTGAATTATTGTCAAAAAAGCGTGGGCGCTTTGTGATATATTTTTCGTGTATCGAGCGCCAGAAATAAATAATTTTATTGTCTGCTTAGTGCTTATACTCATTTCAGTGTCTAAATTGTTGCAATTTGAAAATGTTGCTTGGCAACTTTTCAAATCAGCAATTAATCTTACAGACCTGTTTAAGCCATCGTTGTATTTGTAGCATTTTTTTCTAAAGCATTTCAATGTCCCTTCGACATAGCTTGCATCAATAATATTACTCAGATTAGAAATATTATTACTGCATATGTTAGACATATCACTTATAATATTACTATCATTAATAATATTACTATCATTAGAAATATTATTAGTGCATATGTTAGACATATCACTTATAATATTACTATCATTAGATTTGAGTAAAATAATGCCACATAGTTACATACATGGTTGCATGTTTCTTTGGCTGGAATGTCATAAAATACATAATACTATTTACACAGCAAATGCGCGGTAAATGGTTGAAGAATGTTTAGGGTGACCACCTGGGGCTCAAGCCTTTCCGGGACGTTCGACCACAACCCCCCTCCCCCCCACCCAACCCAATTTTAATATTGATATATTTATTCATTACAAATTTACTGCTCACATATTTTTATTCCTTAAAAACTGAAATAAGCCATTTAACTAACAGGCCATATGTCATTACAACTACGTAAAATTATTATTATTTATTAATTATGTTAACTTACTTATTATTGTACTTCTCCACACTGCCTATTTTTTTCAATACACTAATATTCTTTTTGTCCATCAATTCTTTATAAAAGTTCAAACAACTCATGTCTACAAAATTTAATTGAACAATCATTAAGTTTTCAACATTCTCCACCAGTAACCTATTTCTTTCGTCTGACCACTGCGAATTTATTAACGAAAAAAACCTTTCGCAATTTGCATTGTGCGGAGGAATTGCATAAAAGAATTCTGCTATTTTCAATACTTACGACTCGGAAGTTCCGAGTAACAGCTCGAGTTTAAGTTTGCTGCAAAAGACTGTACCAGCTTATCTGCGTAGCCTTTCTCAAAAAACGTCTTCACTTGTCGTGACAAAAACTTCTTCAAGTTGGCAATTTGGTCGAACAAGAGTGAATCGTTTATCGAAATGTTTTTTTCAAAAAAATATTCAACACACTTCGCTACACTTTCATCATACGAAAAGTTTGCGTCGTCTAGTTGCAGCCATTTAAAAATCCGTTACTCATCGAAACAATAGAAAACCGGGACAATTTCGTGTCGGGTCGGGACACCGGGACAATACCTGCAAAAGCGGGACATGTCCTATAAAAGCCTATATCCCCAACTACCGTGCAACTGAGGCCATTGTCTTGGAAAAAAGAAAACAGTTAGCAACGATTTTCCTTTTTGAGTAAAATAATGCCACCCCTAGTTACATATATGGCGAACAAATAATAGGAGCCACCGTCGTATCAATCAGCTTTCTGATGGACAACATTTCTGTTCATCCACGAACTACCAGTTCGATAGGCTTTCTGCAGGAACTTTTTGAGGTTAATTAACAATTAATTAATTTTCACAAAAACTCTTGGTCAGATTTTTATTAACTTACTTGTTATAGCTTGTCCAAAAATGTGGCTATAATTCGGTATATGCCACTTATGAAGCCATTATCTCTGAGATAAATAATTAGGGCTTGAGGACCACGCATATATTTTGGCGGTCGTTTTGTACTGGGGTAGCTGCACTTTTTCGAAAATTTCTCAAAAAAGCTGGGTCAGAATTCTATTAATTTTTTTCATAAACTTAGTGAAATTTTGGGCTTTAAGTGGATACTATCCGTTTTTAAGGCCATTATCTCTGAGTTGAGATATTTAAGAAAAGCTGGAAGTGTGATTTTTCAATAGCTTGTTTTCCCGTTTTAAAAGCTGGAATATGCCAAACGATGCACAGAAACAATAAATAATACATTTTTTAACATTTCTGCATCAATATTTATTGGGTTTCATTCAGAAAAATGTTTAACAATGCCAATGATCATACGTGGCTCCGACTCATGCACAAAGTTCCAAAAATCGCGGCTGGCGAACAGTTGCTAACTTGACACACATAGCAATGTTAGCGAGTTGACTCACTAAAAAAAAAAGAGCAGGTGAACATGTTCCTCAAAGTGAGCAGTGATGACACAACTCTAGAATATACAAATAAAGCCAGAATTCCCGCTAACCGTAATAATAAAATGATCCCGCAATCAAGATTTTAAAAAAGCCAGATCTGGTAAAAAAAAGTGCAAATGGCAACACTAGTGCCCATGCAAAAAATAAATAAACCTAGCAATGTACGTGAACATGCACACATCCTACCAGTCAACTCGATAATTTGTAGACGACATACCATTAAAATCATAGTTGTAGAATTCATTTTTTAAATTGACAATTGTATCAAACTATTAGGCCTAAGTTAAAATTATTACTGTTAAGTTAACATAAAACTTGTTATATTTTCGGCTGAGAAATTTCCGTCAGAATTACTCACAGTTTTGTTTGCTTATTCAATCGTGTCGGAAGCAAGCACGCGAGTTGGGAACTCAATGCTGAGAGAACGCCATTTTTAGGCTCGCATTGTGTGATAACAAAATACATACATACATAAGTTTATTCATTTAAAGCAAGTTAAAATTATTGCACAAAATTATAAGTTAAACAACAACGTTCAACACAAAACCAATTTGGTCTTGTTTTTATCTGTGTGAAGAAGGGTGAAAAATTGTTCACTTGCCTTTACAACACACCTGCGGCTTTTCCTTTGTTCTGTAGTGGATACAAATATATGCATGTATGTGTATCGATTACATGAAGCTATAACGACAACAAGGAACAAAAGATCACAAATTCGTCAAGATGCTCGAATCGCCCAAGTTTATTAAAAATGACTGCTATGATGGTAGTCGAACTTTTACCTGGCTGGCAGACATGGTTGGACTGTCTGTTGATTTGGTAAGTTGCGCTCTCTCGTCCTGTTTGTTTTTTGATTTCAACCAGGATTTATAATGTGTATATGTACTTATGTACATACGTGCAGTCAATAATTCACACTGTTCTCTGATGACCTTGCCATAATTTTAAAACACGAGTACTGGGTTAACTCACCGTTTGCATTGCCATTGAATATTCAGTAATAGCTTAACACCGACTCTATATATAGAATTTAGCTCTAATGCCAGGCAGCCCACTAAAAATTAGTGAGCTTTCCCGACAACAAGACTTAGAACAACAACCGCTTCTAAAGTTGTAAATCGATCGACAAAGGCACACAAAATCACCACATCTGTGTGCACTAAGTTAAGTTTATTTATTGTACGTAAATCTATGACATTTAATTGGTGAATGCTTTAATTCTCTTATGAGCAGATCTGTGTTTTTTTATTTTTTTTTAAATTTCATGCACAACCGTATGGCTTTGATCGGTCGCGATCAGACCCTTAGCTTGTGCGTCAGCCTGCAGCCAAATCCAAAATGGTGGTGTTCACCACATTTGTTTGCCATGAACCAAGTGTCATCCCTCAAATATCTGCATCAAACTCTTTTTGAGCGCAGCTTACATCCTTGCTGCACAAGAACTCCCTGTTTTAACCCGTTTTCGATAACTCAAAATCGCTAAATCCATCTATTTCGCACGCCCTTACAGCTAGAACTACCGAATGGGGGAGAAGTTAGCTAATAACAAACCCCAAAAAACAGCATCAAAAATTTTGGAGCCACGCCCACCTATTCGGCCCCAACCCCTCGCAGCTTAAAAGTAGAAACGCCTATATCTTCTACAGTTTTTGAGCTAAAGCCACCAATTTATTGCCAAGATAGGTGTTGACCCTCAACCAAATTCATAAAAACTTTGGATGCCACGCCCATCCTACTGCCCTCAACCGCCCCAATGCTTCGCTAAAAACGGTAATGCGTGTATCTTCCATAGTGTTTGAGCTAGAGTCACCAAATTTGGTAGGTAGATAACTGTAAACACTTGTTGCTTACACAGCAAAGCCGAGAAATGAAAATGGAGCGGCTCCCTGAGACGAAAAAGCTTTAAAAGCCTTTCTTGACAATTGCCCATTCTTATGATTATATTCTCTGTGCTTAGGGTCAGCAGAAGATTGAAGCACAAGTGACCTCTGGACTTCTGCTGGCAAATCTTAACGATTCTCTCTTTTGTGCAAGGAAACTGCCTGCACGTGTACCTCGTACTGCAGCAAACTAAAAAAAACCTTAGGTGCTTATATGTAGATAATCAATATTAAAAATCCACATTATGCTATGCCTGTTCCATATATTTGCTCAAAACCATAATACGCTTCTTTTCTATAGACGTGAGAATTCGCTCTTTAGTTTGTTCTCCCTCGATTACGTGCCGCGGGCTTGCTTTTTTAAACAACAAAGCTCATTTATTTTATAATGACGAGACAAATACATATATTGGTTTTGTGGAAATGTACTATGTTACAGACAGAAGAAAGCATTAAAATCCCATGGAGTATATATATTCTTGATCAGCATCAACAGCATCTTGGGTTCATGGTATCTCCTAGTCGAGCTTTAGTTTTCACAGGCAAAATCTGCTAAATATTGTGTTAAGACGGTGGCAGAATATACCAACACATGAAAGACTGTTAAGAATAAGCTTATTTGCTACCTAAACAAGTTTGCCGCTCGACTCGTAACTAATGCCATGTTCACACTATGAAAAGTTAATCACGTCAGTACGATAATCTACTTGCGATAAACTTATGCGTTCACACATCAAACAGCTGTTTCGCACAAGATTAAGTTTGACAGCTGTTTGTTTACATTTATAAATCAAGCAAACTGAATAGCAAACAGCAGAAAAAATCTAAATTAAAGAAAAGTGAATAAAGATGGCGCTAAATGTTATTGAAATTATATTTTATATGATAAGAATTTTTGATATGGCAAAAATAATGGAGGATCTGCTCAAAGCATCAAGAGCACACATAAGTATTGCGCAAATGCAATATAAAATGCACCTCGAGTTGCGTGCAGCCATATGTGAGGGATTTGTAATGAAAAAGTGCCTGTGAAGTAAAATCCAAACTTCCGCATTTCTACCGCCATTTCCTCGTAGATGTGCGAGTTGTTTCTTGCAGATCGCAGATGTGGCAATCTGCTCTGCCATATCTCTATGAGACAAATTTCTGCCCCATCGCACCAATTAACTCTTTTTATACCCTGAACCCATAAAATGGGTAAATCAGGGTATAATGTTTTTGTGCAAAAGTATGTAACAGGCAGAAGGAAGCATCTCCGACCCCATAAAGTATATATATTCTTGATCAGTATCAATAGCCGAGTCGATATGGCCATGTCCGTCTGTCCGTCCGTCTGTCCGTCTGTATGAACGCGTAGATCTCAGAGACTACAAGAGCTAGAGACTTCAGATTTTGAATATAAGTTCTCCTATACCATAAGCAGAACAAGTTTGCTTCAAATTATCGATAACTACTCTGGTTTTTGATATACACATGGAATCGATAACAAAAAACTTTCGAATTTGGAAAATGTAAAAATAGGGGTTGGTGTAATGGGTAACGATAGACCTTTTCTCAAAATTTCGTCCAAATCGGCTAAGAAACACCAGAGATATCGTAAAGTTTAGTCAGTTATGAGTTTTGTTTAAAGTGATAATTATTTGAAGCATACTTTTAGGATGCAAGGACTGCAACTGGGTTCAGGGTATCTTCTGGTCGGGCTATCCCGACTAGAGCCTTCTTACTTGTTTTTTTTGCTGCCATTACTTTTTTGTTCTTTTTTGTGACAGATAACAGCTGTTCGCATATGATTACTTCTAGCAAATTTAAGTTTTTTCATAGCAATCAGCTTTGAAATATGCAAAAACAGCGCCATCTGTGGTTTTTGTTAAACAAACACACGGTTGCACTCCAATAAACATCATGATTAAAAGTTAAACACGTCAGTGAAGTGATTACGTTTGACAGTTCTTGTATGAGTTAAACGCGCGTTTACAAGATGATTAGCGCTTAAATCACGTCAACGACGCTAATCACGTGATTAACTGGTATATCAGAACATGGCATAACATTGGAAGATGATATCCAGCCTTATTTGCATAAATAACGAACGCGCCATTTTTCGAATAAATTTTTTTATGCAAATTTGTTTAGAAACACCAACCGCATCTGCAACCAATTCAATTGTACATATTAACGGAGGTATTAGTCTGTCAATTATAACGTAAGCGGCACAAATCCACTAAACGAACTCTAAAATAATAAAAAAAATTAGAGTGTGTACAGGGTTGCCCATATTCGACGGACCCATGTTTTTTTTAAAAAAATCAAAGAAAAAAATAAAAATTTGGCGGTTGGCAATCTTAATCATTTAATTTTTTCCAAGTAAATTTGTTTACTTCAATTTTTGAATATTATATCTCTCAAATGGCCGCCTCTGGCGTTGATGGCGTATTGTGCCCTTTTTGCAGCATTTTCCATCGTTTTCGCCAACATTTCGGCCGGAATAGCGGCTATTTCTTCACGAATGTTGTCCTTGAGCTCTTCTACGGTCCTTGGCTTGTTAACGTAAACCTTTGACTTCAAATATCCCCACAAGAAGAGTCAGGCGACGTCAAATCGGGCGAACGCGGTGGCCAGTCCAAATCACCACTTTTCGACATCAAACGGCCCGGAAACAATTTCTTCAGAAAATCGATTGTTATGCGACTTGTGTGCGGTGGAGCGCCGTCTTGTTGAAACCAGAACTGCCTCATACGCTTTCGACGAATAATTGGCATCACAAAATTGGTCATCATGTCGCGATAACGCTCCTGGTTGATGGTAACAGCATGGCCATTTTCATTTTGGAAGAAAAACGGCCTAATGACCGTTTTCGCACTAACGCCGCACCAAACTGTGACTTTTTCGTCATGAAGAGGCACTTCTTGAATCTGCTGAGGATTTTCAGTGGTGTAAATACGGCAATTTTGCTTATTTACGGTCCCATTCAATGTGAAATGGGCTTCATCGGACATGATAATTTTGTTCCAAAATTGCTCGTCATCTTCGGCCATTTCGATGACTCTTTGGGCCCATTCCAATCGACGAGGCTTGTCCGCAGGCAACAATCTTAGCGTCAATTGAATTTTGTACGGGAACAAATGCAAATCAATGCGAATAATCCGTTGTAAAGTGGACCGAGCCATGCCCAACTGCTGAGAACGGCGTTTTTGGGATGTTCTTGGGGACCTCTCAACACTGGCTCGTACGGCAGCGATATTCTCGGCCGATCGCCTTGGCCGACTTTTATTTGGCCTCTTCGGATTAGAAAGAGCCTCACCAGTCGAAAATTTTTCGTATAAACGCTTAATGGTGTTCTTAGAAGGCGCACTTTTCACATTTTTTAAATTTTTAAAAGCACGTTGAGTTTTCACAATTGACTTGTTCTGTTGAATGTAAATTTCAACTATTTCAGAGCGCCGCGTGGCGTGTATTGTTCCATGGTAAAAAACTGCTTGGACTGACGCTTCAAACGCGGTATGTCATTAAGCGATCTGACATCTCTGTCAAAAGTTATGGCGTTGCCAGATGGGTCCGTCGAATATGGGCAACCCTGTAGAACACACTCTTTGGAAGTTATACTTCTAATATTGCAATTTTTTTATTTTTTTTTTAATTCAAGTATTGGTAAATCAATAATTCAGTGTTGTTTAACAATTTTTTAGAAAATTTATTTTGATATTATTTTGAACAAAAAAAAATAAATTAATAGGAACATTAAATAGGCAAAGAATATTATTTTGTTTTACAGCTTTATTTCGATATTAATAATAAAAGTACATATTATATTATATATATACATATAGATATTACTGACTCACAACAGAAATTATTGGATTATGATAACTAAAATACGAAATGAACATTTAAGAGCTTAAATTTAAATACCTGGTGAATATAGCATCGATTGTTGTGCCGCTTTTTGTCGTGGCTTCATTCTATTATTATTTATTTTTAATTTCAATTTATCTGACAAAAATTGGAGTAAAGGATTTGCAGACTGATGAGCAAAATATATATTTAAATCTCCAAATAATAGAAGGGGTAAATAATTATAACTTTGGTTAAGTAATTAAGCTCCACCATCAGTAAACGCCAGCAAATGAAAATGCATGAAAGCAATGATTTGATTGATGTTTGTATTTCGTGAAATGTAAACAGTAATTATATCGAATTATTGTCCCTGTAAAGTTGATGAGTGTGCAAAGCAAATGTCTCCAATTTAAGAAGATGAAAAACTGCTTATATTATTTACTCCTTGAGAAAGCATGACATTAAGAAAGCATGAACCTGCAGGTGGCAGAATTTTAAATTAAGTCGAACAGTTCTAAATAACGTCAAACAGCTGCTCAAAAAGAGTGTTGCAAAACTACATAAACAGTTTAAAAAAGATACTGCGCCACATAAACATCATCTTGGAAAAGCACGCAAGCAACGTTTGGTTCTGCCTTTAATGCCCGGCATAAGAAAAAGTAAAAATTTATTATATCAAATTGTTTTTGTTTTTTATTTAATGCACTGTATATTTAATGCATAAGTGCGCAACGCTGTACTTTTCACACAGTAATCGATCTAATATATCGATACATTACTGCATACACTACATTGCAAAGTATTTTGCTTGCCAGCACTAACAGATGACATGGAGGGCTTTTTCGCTGCACTTTTTATTTGGGTTACTGCCCGGCATAAGAAGTATAACTTCAAAAAACAACGAAATACAGGAGAAAAAGTTTACGACGTTTAAATCCTTAAATCCTATTATCCTTACACTTTAAATTTAACTTTTAGATTTAAATTATATTTTACTAGCTGATTCGGCTAACATTGTTGTGCCAGAAGCTTTATTAAAGGGAAATATATTTTTTTATTAAAATCTTTTTATTAGCTCCATTTCCATGTGTGTATGCGAGTAACTGTAAGCAAACGATGCAGACTTTTAGGGCTCACTTGTATGTTTTTTTTTAAGGGCGGGGTAGGGTTTTAAAGGCGAGAAAAACGAATACTTTTAAGTTTTTTTTTCGGCGAAATCAACAATATAATTTTATTAAATTTTATTACATATTATTGTACAACCTTTGAAGTATGTCACAAAAAATTTTCAAAAAAAAATATTAATAAATGACGGTGATGAAAATTAATAAGTGACGGAGAATCTCCAGAGGTGCCTTGAAAAAAAGTGGTTTGCGGTGTACATTATGACTCGTTACCGGCTTATCTAAAACAAAAAAATTGATATGCATTTTAAAGGTGATGTACTTCTCGAGGTAATCAGCACTTCGAAGTAAAAACGCGATTTTAGTTAAAAAAATCGCGGTTAATTTGTTATTAAAAAATAGAAAAAGATGAAGAAAAAAAACTCTTGATTTATGTGAAAAAGTAATGTTCAAATTTTCAAAAGGATCGGCTCAGTAGATTTTGAGTTCTGATGTTCACAATCTTCAAAAAAGACGTTTTCGGGAAAATCGAAGTTTTTCATACGTGAAAATTCGAAATAAACCATCAATAAAAGAATATTAATTTTTATACTTACATGTGCGAAAACTCATTTTTCCATTACATTCAACGCACTTCGCTAATGTACTTATCGTTGAAAATACTAACAGGAAGTCTATAATCCTGTAATGTTTCTCCAAATCTTGCTCTACTTGATCAGAAGTATTAAGTTTTATTTTTTTATGTGACGCGCTGGACGCTTCGGCACTATCATTTTTACGTTTTGGGAAAGATTTTTTTCTTGGTCGACCCAAAATATTGCCACTTTCCTTGCGATCTTGCCGGGTTACTTTTTTTGGCATTTTGCAAATAAAGAAATTAATCACAAACAACACTAAACGAGTGAAAATACAACTATAAACGAACGAACAGAAACGAAAATTTGAGAAAATTGTAGCTCTGTTACAGTACACAACCGTTCAGCAGGAAGTGTGCTTCTAAACTAAATTATATTCTATGTACCTGAAAATATAAAATATGTACAAGGTCAGTTTGCATCTTTTGAAAGACACATAGACGGAGAAAGGGAAAGGAATAACAAAATAAATTGCAGCTGCTAATAGGGGTATCGGGCGTCTACCGGGTAGGTATAAAAATCAGGTAGCGCGGCCGGTCGTTTGAAACGCTGTAACTCCGTTAGTTTTACTCGGATTGACTCGAAATTAAGACATAATATTCTCGAAATATTATTCATTCAGAAAAAATAATAAAAAAAAATGAAAAAAAAAAAATGTTAAAACCCTACCCCGCCCTTAAAACTAGTGATCGTTTTGGTCTGTGGTCTGTGGAATTCGGGCGGAAGCGTTTCCTGTGGCACCCCTGATCTTCTTCGATTTCATTTTTCGTTATAATAAATAGTAGTATATTCAGGGGTAAGGCAGCAAGTGGAAGGCCGTCTAAGCTCTCAAATAGAGCAACGCGCTCATTAATGAAAAAAGTTGATGAAAACCCGAGGATGTCGACAAGAGCGCTGGCTATTGAAGTCAAAGAAAAACAATTATAACCCATGGCTTTACATCCCGCGTGGCTAGAAAAAACCAATGCTGTCTGTGGTGAACGTCGAAAAACGACTTTCCTTCGCTACAGATTACTTGAATACACCACAAAGGTATTGGAATGAAACAATATTCTGCGACGAAAGCAAAATAATGCTTTACTACAACGAGGGACCCAACAAAGTATGGCGGAAGCCGTTGCAGGCGTTGCAAAATAAAAACATTATACCCACAATCAAATTCGGCAAACTATCTGTCATGGTGTGTGGTTGCTTTTCTAGCAAAGGAGTGGGCGAATTAGTGTTCATCGAAAATACAATGGATGCTGTTCAGTACATCACTATTTTAAAGCAAAATTTGAAGAGGAGCGCTACCAAGTTTGGTTTTGATCGCAGCTTTAAGTTTTACCAGGACAACGATCCAAAACATAAAGCGAATAATGTGCGACTGTGGCTGCTTTATAACTGTGGGAAAGTTATTGACACTCCACCCCAGAGCCCCGATATGGGCATATTTGAAGAAAAAGGTCGCAAAAAGGCATCCTACTTCACGACCAATGCTGAAAAGTATAATTTTAGAGGAGTGGAGTCTTATTCCATTAAATTATATAGAACAAGTAGAAACGTTGCAGTCGGACGCACCCGACTGCGGTATACTCGATACCAGTAGTAAAACAGATTAAAAGAGAGCTGATTGCAATGGTGTGTGGATACGGCAGGGGTGTAGGCTGCCTCAAAGATTGTCTGGTGCAGATGGGGATGCCAAAAATCTAAAAAAATCAAAAATCTTCCTCCCAAATTTAGTGACTCTAGCTCAAAAATAGTAAAATTTGTGGGAAGGGGGGCTGTGGTTGGTAAGGGGGCGTGGCATCCAATCTTTTGCTGTAGATCTATTTATGATGTCAATTGCTATCCTCAAACAGAATTTGGTGACTCTAGCTCAAAGTTAGTAGAATATGGTAGAAGGGGGCTAGGTGCTGGGGGCTGGTATGGGGGGTGGGCGTGGCGTCCAAAGTTTTGCTGCAGATCTGATTGTGATGTTAATTGCTATCCTCATACCGAATTTGGTGACTCTAGCTCAAAGTTAGTAGAATATGGTGGAAGGGAGGCTGGGGGCTGGTATGGGGGGGCGTGGCGTCCAAAGTTTTGCTGCAGATCTATTTATGATGTTAATTGCTATCCTCATACCAAATTTGGTGACTCTAGCTCAAAGTTAGTAGAATATGGTGGAAGGGGGGCTGGGGGCGGTATGGGTGGGGGCGCCATCCAAAATTTTTGGGTTTCTTCACTTCCAATCTTGGCACCAAATTTGGCGGCTCTAGCTCAAAAGCTGTGAAAAATATAGGTTTCAAAATGCAAGGGGCTAGGGAATGGGGGGGCGTGGCTCCAAATTTTTGATGCAGTTTTTTGGGGATCGTTAACAGCTATCTTCCTACCAAATTTGGTGACTCTAGCTTTAACTCTTTGGAAAATACACGCATTCCCGTTTTTAGTGAAGCATTGGGGCGGTTTGGGGTAGCTTGGGCAGTATGGATTGGCGTGGCATAAAAAGTTTTTATGCATTTTTTGGAGGTTGTAATCACCTATCTTGGCACAAAATTTGGTGGTTCTAGCTTAAAAACTGTAATAGATATAAGCATTTCTGTTTTTAAGCTGCGAGGGGGCTGGGGGCGGAATGGGTAGGTGGGGCTCCAAAACTTTGATGCAGTTTTTGGGGGGTCGTTTTCAGTTATCTACCTACCAAATTTTGAGACTCTAGCTCAACCACTTTCGAAGATACACGCACTACCGTTTTTAGCGAAGCGTTGGGGTGGTTGAGGGCGGATAGGGCAGTATAGCTGGGCGTGGCATCCAAAGTTTTTATGAATTTGATTGGGGATCGTCAACACCTATCTTGGAACCAAATTTGATGGCTCTAGCTCAAAAACTGTAGAAGATATGGGCATTCTTGGGGTTAACCTGCGGAGGGGCTGGGGCGGTATGGGTGGGCGTGGCTCCAAAATTTTTGATGCAGTTTTTTGGGAGTTGGTAGTAGCTATTTTCTCACCAAATTTGGTAGTTCTAGCTGTAAGGGCTTGCGAAATAGCTGCATCTATCGATTTTGCGTTATCGAGTTGATCGATTTGCCAGCCCCTAGTTATCGTAGAGCTCCAATCTTGACACTTTAATTTACTATGCCATAGATAAAGAGATTTTGTCTCTAACTTGAAGGGTGTGGAAAAAAGTTGCGAACATACGGACGGACAGACGGACAGACACCATGACGGACATTGCACAAACCCAATATACTCTTTACCTTCGGTATCGAGTATAAAAATTGATAAATACCATGACTAAATGCTGTTTATAATGCCAAAGGCTATCATACTAAATATTAGACAATGTTTATTTTAAGTTTAGCTTTAAGTTACTACATTATTCTTTCAGACGAGAACACTTGACAGTGAAAATTAGCTAGACTTATTTTGTTTTTGTTATAACTTTTTTGTTTTATTACTTATTATAGTTAGTTTTTTTGTATATTGTTAAGTAATCAATTAATAATATAAATACAGTTTGATAATAGTAAAAAATGTAATTTAGTAGTTATATTTTCTGATCAGAAGTAGAAAAATATGAATTTTTCTTCATGCGAAAACACTTTCTTGACAGACTGTATATGCGGTCATGACTCATAGCTTCTAAATGTGGAAATTTAATTAAGAAATTCAGGCATAATTTTCGTACATAAACTCTTCCGTGCCAGGGGTGAACAAGCTCAGCTTAAGCGTCAGCTACAAACAAAATAATATGACAATAAAATATGTTTACCCCAATTTTATAAATTCAGAAATTTGCGTGCAAGTTTTCTAAATCATGTTTTATGGTTTTTGTTGCACATTTAATTATAGTTTTGCACCAAAACATATCATATGCCCGTGCAAAAATATCATATAAACTATCGGGAACTAAACGATCGATAATTCGTCCTCACGGTGGCAGCCCTGATTTTCGCAACTTGTGAACAGTAACAAAGTTATTGCATTAAATAAAAAATAAAAAACATAAATACAATTTTAGATTTCATTATGTTGAAATTTTGATTTAATAAATTATATCATATTTATATATTTGTATATTATATCAATATTTGTATTATATATGTCAGAGATGCTAACCTGTGTTGCAGTAAAAAGCATAAAATTAGCCGAATGACAACATACCCAGTTAAAATAAAACATCTACATACGCTCACTCGCATATCACTGCGTACACCCCTAAAAATTTTAAAAATCAAACTTTAAACAGAAATTGTTCAGTCCATTATGCATATATTTAACCAATTCTTTTTTTAAACTTAATTTTAGTTTATTGTCTTCAATGACGTATATTTGATAGAAATATTCAACAATGCTTTATATTTAATTATTTATTTTAAACTTAGCACAACGAAAAAATGTACACGCAAAAGTCTGCGTACAGTTTACTTAGACTTAAAAGAAAACCGTTATTAATAGCTTGTAGGGTATCCTTTTCATTGCAAAACCTCTGCAAGGCGTCTCGGCATGGAATCACCGAGTTTATGTGTCTCCTCTGCAGTCATTTTTCCCCATTCCTCCACAATTACATCCTTGAGCATTCTTTTTGATGTTCTTGAGTGTTTTCGGATTTTTCTCTCTAGAAGATCCCACAAATGCTCAATAGGGTTGAGCTCAGGACTCTGGGGAGGTGTTCGCAGCTGATATTTAACATTATACAGCAGCCAAAGCTTTGTATTCTGTGCCGTGTGCTTTGGGTCGTTGTCCTGCTGAAACCAATATTCATGTTGCAGAACCAATTTTTCAGCACTTTGTTTCAAATTGTATTTTTGATAAATGTTAATTTTCCCACACCGCTTCCAGCCATACACCCCCACACCATTATTCCGCTTTTTTGAATGCCTCTCCGCTTTTCCTCCATACCAAAACTTTTCCCTTGATTCCGAATATGCATAATTTACTCTCGTACAGAAAAAATAACTTTATTCCAGAAGTCCGGGGGCTCGGAAATGTACTTTTGTACTTTTTGGATGGAGGAGTGGGCTCTACCAACTAGAGCACCAATTTGTCTATAAGATTTCCCTTCCAAAAAACATTTTATAATAATTTTTCGCTCCTCAATAGAAATTTCTTTGCCTTTTTGTTCCATGTTGCGATTCTCCGGAATGTGATGCAAAATTTTAATTTCAACTGCGTAATGTGTCTATGCTTAGACAATGTGAAGAAGATCGGAGCCGAAAAATCTAGCGGTAATCGCATATTCTTGCATTCCACACAGCTGTAAATAGCTGTACGCAGACTTTTGCGTGTACATTTTTTCTTTGTGTTTAATTTAAAATAAATAATTAAATTTAAAAAATTGTTGAATATTTCTAGCAAATATACGTCATTGAAGACAATAAAGAATTGGTTTAATATATGCATAATGGACTGAACAATTTCTGTTTAAAGTTTGATTTTGAAAATTCTTAGGGGTGTACGCAGAGATATGCGAGTGAGTGTATGTGGTTATTGTTATTTGGCTACCGCTTCATAAATTTTGTTGCACAAGGACAAACGTATTCCACGGCTAACCTATGCGCCCGTGTGATCTATTACAGGCTATCCACTATTTCCTTTGTGCACCTTTTCGTTGATTTTTTCTTGTTAATGTATAGTAAATTACATATGGAATAAAGAGCTTAAACAAACAAACGCAAAAAAACTTTCAATTCCACGAGTATTAATACTGCCCCTACTTTTGATGCCACGCCTCCACACCACCCACAGCCCCCTTTCCCTACCTTAAACAAACTTTGAGCTAGAGTCACCAAAATTGAAAGGAAGATAGCTTTTTGGAATCCCCATCTGCATCAGACGATCTTTGTGGAAGCGAACGCCCCTGCCGTATCCGCACCCATTACAATCAGGTCTCTATATCGGTTTAATTACTGGTATCGATATACCTCAGTCGGTTGCGTCCGACTGTAACGTTTCTACTTATTTCTAACTGCGTTACTGTTTTCTTCATCATTCGCTCCAAAATGTGAAATATGCAAACATGTACGTAATTTTTCTCCCCACTGTATGTAGTCATTACTGATATCTTCTGAATTTGAAATTTCATTAAGATATTCGGTCACAATTAAATTTTCATACCTAATTTAAAAATTATATTACATATCATCCCCAATTTTACAAATTGAGGAAATTTGCGTGCAAGTTAATTGAAACCATCTTTTATGATTTTTGTTGCAAATTAAAATATGGTTTTGCAACAAAACAACTAATATGTCCGTGCAAAAAAAATCCTATAATTTATCGGGAAAGAAACTGTCGATAGTTCTGACCATAAGTAAGTTCGCCTTTACGGTTTCAGCCCTGATTTTTGCAACTTCTCAACAGCAACATAGTTATTTCATGAAATAAATTTAAAACTATGTCGCTGTGAAAAACTTACTTCTGCGCAGCCTAACAGAATGAACAATTACGGAAAAGAAGATCAGGTAAGTTGTGTTTTAAAGTTAAATATTCGAAGATTATTCTATAAAATACTCCGCTAACTTGGACGCAATTTGTACAAACAGCGTATTTTTATGCAATTAAATTTGTATTGTAGAATTGATTTCTAGTATAGAGCCGACAAGTATAGATGCATCTGCAAATAACACAAGTAGAAAGAATATTATAATGTTACTTTTATATACTTATAGAACTAATATTTATTTCAGCGATTGAATCAATCCTATTTATTCCTATGCGCCCGTGTGATCTTACACAGGCTAAATATATTTTTTATACCCTGAACCCATAAAATGGATAAAAATGGTATAAAGGTTTTGTGCAAAAGTATGTAACAGGAAGATGGAAGCATCTCCGACCCTATAATGTATATATATTCTTGATCAGCATCAACAGCCATGTCGATATGACCATGTCCGTCTGTCCGTCCGTCTGTATGAACGCGTAGATCTCAGAGACAACAAGAGCTAGAGATTTCAAATTTTGAATATAAGTTCTCCTATACATAAAGCAGCTGGCCATGGGAATACCTATGCTCTCTTTGCCTGTGAGGAGAGGCATGGTAGTACCAGAGCAAGAAACACACTGCAATGGTCAGGGAGGCTGAAAGATTTGTTAATGGAAAGCTCATCGCAAAAGACGCCCCCCCTACCCGGTCGTCAAGCTTTGAGCCATCTGTGTAAATTTTTATTGAGTTTGTCGGCCTTGGCGTGCCTGAGCACTAATCATCCCTGGAGGGGATTAGTGTATGGAATGGAGTTTTGGGGAATTTCTGAGGACGACAATAGTCCCTCTTTTTGGCAATAAGTGGGTTTCCCACAAGAACCTTGGAGTGTCCGTAAGTCTGTTCGGACCACTGCTTTGCTTGCCTCATGCGTAAGGCAGAGATAGTTGCTAATAAATTAATAATAAATGGGGTCAGTCCAGCGGCATTCTGTACCTTGCCAAGCTTGTGGACTTTTTTCTTCTTTGATAGAGCTGGCCACCTTACTGACACTCAGTACTGTAGAATAGGCCTGACGATGGCTGTGTACAGTCAGAGGTTGATGTGAGGTGCCATTCCCCATTTTAATCCAATACATTTCCTGCACGTATATAATAGTGCGACTGAAACCTTCTTAACTCGTTCCTTTGAGCTGAGGTTCCAATCTAGATTACTTTCAAGAGTGAGCCCTAGGTATTTGGCCGATTTACCAAAGCAAGTTCTACCCCATTCAGGGATTGTGGTCAGGGGGAGGATCTCATACCTTCTGGTAAAGAAGACTAAGTCAGTTTTAGCTGGGTCCAGCCCGATTCCCTTTGATGTGGCCCATGAAGACAGTGTTTGAAAAGCAGTGTTCATGCATTCGCCCAAGAATTGGGAATATTTGCCCGAGAAGGCTTTGGCAACGTCATCTGCGATAGTGATCTCTCGACAACCCCCTCCCTCTAAAGTGCGCAGCAGGCTGTTAACTGCCACATTCCAAAGAAGAGTGGAGAGAACACCTCCTTGCGGGGTGGTTCTATTGACAGATCTGGATATGGTTGAGGACCCCAGAGTGGCCCCGACTTTCCTGCTTTTGAGCAGTTGATCAATCACTCCCCCAATGCGGTGTCCAACCCCCAGCCCTGACAATGCTTCGGTAATCGCCTACGCTACGACGTCATTGAAAGCGCCATCTATGTTTAGAAAGGCTATTAGGTAATACTCCTTGTGGTGGAGTGCTTTTTTATTGTGAAGATAGATTTGCCTTTTTGGTGAGCCCGTTGTGCTTGGGAGAAGTGATCGGTCTTGGTCGTATCTCTAATATGTAAGCCCAGCACCCTTTCTAGTGTCTTTAGTAGGTAGGATGTTAGGCTTATGAGTCGGAAATCTTTGGGGGTCGTGTGTGAGGCTTTTCCCGCCTGGGGAATGAAGACAACTCTAGACTCGAGCCATGGCTTGGGGAACGTACCTGTTGTCAGGGTATTTTCTAAAGCCAGTTTATGGCGATGTCCCCTGCATATTGCAGTTAGGCTGGGATAATTTCATCCGGCCCAGGGGACTTGAAGGGTGAGAAGCTACGAATAGCCCACGAGATGATATGTCTGGAGAATAAGTCGGTGGAAACGTGTTCCTGAAATTCTCTTTGGATAGGGGGTAGTGGTACTTCAACTGAGCATCCGGGAAAGTGGGTTGCCATCAAAATTTCTTGTGACTCTAGACTGGTCGTTGTCCATGAGTCATCAGGTTTTTTGAGGAAGCCTATGGTTGCTTGAGTACTTGAGAGAACCTTCCTGAGCCTTGCTGCTTCTGCAGTGCTCTCTATTTTGGAGCAAAAGTTTTGCCATGAGGAGCGTTTAGCTTGTCTAAGATTCTTTTTGAAAGTGGATAGGCTGGCTTTGTAGAGACTCCATGATTGGTCGTCTGCCTTCAACTTAGCTCTATTAAAGAGCTTTCGCGAAGTTTTACGAAGCTCGCCTAATTGCAAGGACCACCATGGTG
Source organism: Scaptomyza polygonia (assembly GCA_035044585.1). NCBI lineage: Eukaryota > Metazoa > Arthropoda > Insecta > Diptera > Drosophilidae > Scaptomyza > Scaptomyza polygonia. The sequence goes on from JAWNNU010002192.1 coordinate 30,003, forward strand.
GTTTTGTTTTGCCTCTTGGTTTGCTCTGGGGGCATGTCATGTTTAGGGCGGACTTGCATGCCTCCGTGAGCTTGCTTGTGTGTAACTCTGTGTACTCGGTAGAGGGGGCTCCCACTGGGGGATGCTCTGGGATTAGCCTTTCGAGGCATTCTTTGAATCTGGTCCAGTTTGTACGTTTAACGTTTCTGCACCATTTGGGTCTGGGTATGTCAAGACAGAACTCTATGTCGATATACCTATGGTCGGAGAAAGAGTGCTCTACGAGTACCCTCCATTTTGTCAGTTATTGATAGAGGGAGGTTGTGGCTAGCGTCATGTCTAAGACCTCTTCCCTATTCTTTATAATAAAGGTCGGGTCGTTGCCTATATTACAAATGTTTATGTTTGTTGTTAAGATATAATTGAAGATTAACTCACCCCGTTCATTTATATCCGAGCTGCCCCACTGATGGTGGTGAGCGTTGGCGTCGCAGCATATTATCAGCTCGGTATGCGTCAATTCGCAGTCAGCAATTAACGCCCGTAGTCGTTGCTGTGGTAGGGGCCCCTGGTGGTCGTGGGCCATGTAGGTGGAGCTAAGTCTGACCTGTCCAGACTTTAGCTCAAGGCATACAGCCGTGTTGTCACCATCGCTGAAATCAGGAAGCAGAAAAATGTCTAGATGTTTTCTTGCTAGAATGCAGGTGCGGACTTTACCTTCGTTGCAAGGACCACCAAGGTGGTTTTGTTTTGCCTCTTGGTTTGCTCTAGGGGCATGTCATGTTTATGGCGGACTTCCATTGATTACGAGGATCACCTGTCTTCTATTGCCTTCCGGCGCCTCGACCTTGGTAATCCTCTTATCCTGAGTAACCAGGTCTGGGTTACTCATCTGAAGGTGCTATAGAATTCTTAAGGGCTCCTCCGGCTTAGCAGAAACCCAAACTCTCGCTCTGGATATTCTTGGGGCACGTCTTTTCAATCGACCGCTTCAACCTTCGCCCCGGGGTAGACTTCCCCCAGCAAGGCCACCGCTTTTTTTATAAAGCTCTGCCGATTTTTCGTCTTCGCAGGCTATTGCTTTGATATTGCCCTGATGCCAACCAGCAGTCCCCTGTCTAGGACCCCAATGAAACGGCTTCGGCGAAAGACCGAGTGAGCGGCTGTGGACGCGGTGGTGGCCTGATCTGTTTGGCTTGTGGAGCCTGCTCTTCCACGGAGCGTTGACGCTTCTGCTTGGCTCTTGCAGAAGCCGGGATTGTTGGCTTGAAGTCCGGCAGTATGGTCTTGGCCCATTCGACGAGTTTGACTCCATCGGGGTCGCGTCGCGGACCTGGAAGCTGGTGTTGCAAACTTATGTTGCAACCTCAGAACTCCAGGAGCCATTCCAGGTCGGCGTCCGGGGTGTGAGGACGAATGGCTTGTAAGTCCTGCACCTGTGCCGCTTGTGGCGTTACGAGCACATGCTGGCCAGGTGTCGAGGAAGAGGTGCAAGCACCTGTAGAGGGATTGGCGTTTCGCCCGGGTTTTTGAGTGTCCCGGATACTGGGTTTGGTTTTTTATTTGAGTTCATAAATTTGGTCCCACGAGTAGACGGGAGTTGAAAAACACCCGCGGCATAGCCCGGGTACCGCGTAAAGCCTAGTTAAACGGGAGGTCGGCAGGTATCCAGATTTCGCAAAGTAATGACTGAGCTCCCTCAGCCACGAGTCCCTCGGCACGATGCTGTTTCACCTTGGACTGAAGTTATTTTCTTCTCTCGCCCGAATACTACTTGTCAGCACCCTTGGCAGAGACATGACTCTACCAAGGGCCCGCTTCCAGCCGCCCTCGCGTGGAGAGTGTAGTCGCACTACCAGTTGTAAGCCACAAAGACGGCACGCACCGCACGAGCGCGCACTCATAATGGCGATATGAATGCGTTCCCCCGCAGCGCGTGTTATTCCCCTTGTTTCACCAACTGGCTGGCGGCCTGAAGTAAGTTGTCCACAGTATTTTCGTAAAATGCTTGTTGGTTGTGTTTATCGTCTAAATCGTGCAGCGTCATACACTAATATAATTTCCTCAATATCTATGTTAACTGTTTTATATATTGACATTGAGATCATGCTGGATTTTAATAGCAATGTATTGGATTACACTTAGTCAATTCGACTAATTCAACCCATTTTACTTCTACTTGAAGCACACTCTTGGATTTTGTCTTTGTCGGTAATTATTTAATAACTCTTATGTATGACCAAATTTCTGTTCTTTGTTTTTTAAAACATGATCTTGTTTTTTTTTGTTGTATGATGTATGTTTTAATAAGTTGGACCTGACATATACATACAGAGACTTTAGACTTTTTATTTGACGAATTTAATAAATATGACTGGACCTTAATATATAACATGACCACACCTAACGATCAGGTTGAATCTTTGCAGGGTAGGATAATAGATCTTTATAATACTTGTGTCTCATTGAAATCTTAACTTCCCCAGCCTAGTGAGAAGCCCTGGCACACACATCTCGTTAGAAGAGCAATACTTAAAAGTAATGAAGCCTACAACAAATGGAAGAGATTTAAGACTGACTTTTTGTATGATACCTTTAAAAGCGTACGATGCGCAGTTGTTAAATTGATTAATGATGGTAAGAGGCGGTTCTTTTCCCATATTCCCATAAATTTCAACAATCTATCTCGTCAAGAGATAAATGGAGAATTATAAATTAAATTGGATTGGGAAAGCAAAAAGCTAGTGTCGAAGTTAATGCTGAAGAGCTTAGTCAATAAATACCTTAACTGTGATCCTCCTAACTGTGATATTAGCTTTAGTTTTAGGTGTGTCAGTAACTACGAAGTACTTGAATCTATGTTAAATCAAATGCAGTTGGACTGGATGATATAAATCTTAAATTTGTCAAAATAATAATTCCGTAATCACGGAACACATGTTATGAATACAGCAATCACTACATCTGTATTTCCTGAAAAATGGAAACTAGCTAAGATTATCCCTGTCCCGAAGGGCAATGGAGATATCACACCAATATCAGTTCTCCCTTATCTATCCAAAGTGTTTCGAAAATTTACTAGCTAATCAAATAAATGAATATATGGTTACGAACAGTCTTCTCAGCAATAACCAATCCGGATTTAGGAAAAACAGAAGATGATGGCAATGTTACGACACTGCTTGACTATAGGAAAGCTTTTGATACTGTCAACCATAGTTTTACAGCCACAGCCTATTCATTACTTCGCCCATACCTAGTAAACTTCAATCCGTTGTTACACCGTCAAGTTCGTCGTCATTTCTGTCTTAAAGCCGTAGAGTGCCACAAGGATCAGATCTTGGGCTGTTGCTGTACTCGTGTTATGTAAATGATTTGCCCAATGTCTTGTCTGAATGTGATGTCCATATGTATGCTGATGATGTTCAGTTCTATATTTGTAGTCCATTGTCCAAAATTGATGAATGTGTAAGGGTAACTAATAGAGAATTGGTAAAGGTAAGCGAGTGGTCACGAAGTAATGGCCTCGGAACACATCAAAAACTAAGTTTGTAGTTATACACAAAAAGTCCATAGACACTATAAACTTAAAAAAAATTAAAATTGACCATAATTCTATTGACTACGTAGACAGGGTAGCTTACCTAGTCATAATATTTAATAAGACTCTGACTTAGACTTACCACATAATTAAATATATAGGTAGAACTTATGCAGCCTTAAGAATTTTTTACCTGACATATCACCTTATGCCAATTAGTATTAAACTCATTGTCGCTAAGACCTACCTTATACCAACTCTCTTCTATAGAGTAGAAAACTAAGCTCTGTTATCCATATTTTTTTTTTTTTTTTGCTTTTGTTTTGTTACTTTTAATTAATAAGTGAATAGTGCCTTAAATTTAAGTTTCTTGGAATTTGAAGCACTAGAATGTTAATTAAAAAATAAATAAATATATTCGCTTGCATTCGTATCCAAGAACCAAATTTATCTGAAAAAAAAAGCCCAGGCTTGTGTCAAACACTTAACAACAAAACCCTTCTTCTCACCTAAATGCGCTTGAGTACAAAAAAATAAAATAAAAAGATTTTATCTTCCAAGGCAGTAAAATATCAGTATTGATATAATAATATGTAATTAAAATATACTATTTCATTTTTTGCTCTATGTCACTTGCCAACAATTTTTCCAGCAACTACCATTTACCATAGTTATGCAACGATGCGCATTAATTATGAAAGTATATTCATTCGTGCATTTGTCCAAGTCATTTGCCGAAAACTCGGAATATATGAAAATAAAGTGCCGGCAAATGCTTAACAAGCATATACATATTATCTTAGTATCTTAAGTATACATACGCTCATATTAGTTTGGTGGTGATAGGCAAGGTCCTAATTATAATTAATTGCTTAATTTAACATCCCTACAGCACACAAACTAGCGTCATGGGAATTTGGACAGTGTCATAGAAACTCTGTCTAGGCCTGGCTGATCAGCAGCACCAAAAAGCCTGCCTAGTATTGTTTTTAAAGTCGATCCCTTTCTACACAGATTTGAAATTGAGCTAATTGCAAAACAAATATACAATGCTGATGGAAGCGGATTATTCATCCGTTGACTACCAAATAACTCATATCTCGCCGTTTGTGAATAAAGTGCTCAAGGATTTTAAAATGAAAAGGAACGCGTTGCAATGACTCAAAATAATTAAAACCATTCGTGTCATGAAAAGCTAAGAAAATCAAGGTCCTTCAAATAATTTGATAACCCACTTGATTATGATTTTTCGAAAAATGCTTGGTTGATTTAACGGATCTTTTTTAATTGTTATCAAAGAAGTATATAACCCGTTGCATATTTCTTGTTTCATATTTATTAACGTTTGTGTTTTGCAGCTCACATTCTCTAAAGGCAATTAAGAAAATTGATAACTGTTCGTTCATGCACCAATTAAAAAACTTCAAAGTGAGGATAAAAATATAATTGCACATTTCTTGCCGCATTGGTGAAACTTTTTTGAAAAACATTTCAAACCGTGATGCGCCTTGTATGATAGGGGTATAGTAAAACGAAGAGTTGCATGAAGATGGTTTAATGACGGATTTGTTGCAGAAGATAGCAATCAGGTGGCCGCTAGTGCAAGGGAAGCCGATATTAAATAGTTTCCACTTAAAACATGTCCAATCTATTTGGCATCCGTAATAATATTGTTGCATCTAAATTAAACAAGTATTACTGGTTTATGTTAAAAAATTAAATATCTATGTAACACATACATACACAGCTTAACAGGATTATACGATTTTTTTTTTATAAATTAAATATGTCAAATTAGTCATTATTATTATTCAAAATTATTTGGTTTAAAAATATTTGTATAAGAACAATAAAAAAAATATATATAAATCAGTGTGTACCGCACACACTCTGTTGAAGTATACTTTTTATTGGTTAAATGACCTAGAATTGTTAAATATATTTTATTTTATTTATTTCTTTAGGTATTAATTTATATGTATAAAGCATTTAATATTTTTATACTCTGATACATAAGGTAAAAAGAGTAAATTGGGTTTGTGCAATGTCCGTCATGGTGTCTATACGTCTGTATGTTCGCAACTTTTTTCCACACCCTTCAAATTAAAGACTTGAAACTTTGCAAATGTCTTTATCTATGGCATAGTAAATAAAGGTGTCGAGATTGGGGTTCTACGATTACAGGGGGGGCTGGCAAATCGATAAACTCGATAACTCAACCGATAAGTTCAGCTAGTTCGAAAGCCCTTACAGAACTACCAAATTTCAGGAGGAGATAGCCTCTATGAACCCCCAAAAAATGAAGAAACCCAAAAAATGTGTGTACCATCGCCACCCATATCAAAATGCTCAGTAAAAATATTCAGCAAAACAGAATAAAACAATTATTCTTCTACATACTTACTATCGTTACTAAAGGTTTGTGATAAGAAAGGTACCCGGCATAAAATTTAGTTTCAACGCCACTGAGGTATCTTGTGAAAATACTTATTTTATTTTTATTATACAAGTGCTTTGCTTACTTAATATCCGCAATGCTTCTTTGAAAGAAAGAAACAGGAAAAAAACTATTTTGTGTACCGCACACACACCCTGTAGAAGTTAGAAGTATTTAATAAAACGTAGCATGGAACCTTTGCCCACAATTGATTCAAACTATTAACCATTCAGGAAACATTCCGAAGAAATTAGATCTAACTTAGAAAATTATGACTATACCGATTTTGAAACATTTTATCAAAATAATAATATTACACTAGATGAATATTATATGAAACTTATTCAGGCAGGACTTGATCGCCCAAAAGTTATTCTTAAAAGAGAACCAAATGAAAAATGGCATAATAATTTCAGCCTCTTCATATATAGCTTCCTAAAATCCAACGTGGATATTCAACCAATAACAGAAGAATATTCATGCGCAGCATATGTTGTGGAATATATAAATAAAACAAATAGAGGCATAAGCAATCTAGAACGTTATCGAAATTATGGATGAACATTTGAATTTGATCTTGCAGATGTGACAAAAAAACTCAGTGTTAACTTATTGAACACAATTAAAATGTCTAGCCAAACAGCAGCTTGGTTTCTAATGCGTGAGCCCATGTATTCCTACATACATATATGGCCCTCTAACCGACATAGAATTAGAAAAACTAATCAAGAACTAGATTCAATGGAAGTTGGTGATGATTCTACAAATTTATGGAAGGAAAATTGGATATCGATATTTACTTTATAGGCAGATTTAAATTATCATCTGCATTTTCCAACACTGTCTAATGCCTTGTTCTGACTATGAAAAATTAATCTCGTAATTACGATAATCTACTTGCGATAATCTTAGGCGTTCACACAACTATCAGCTCATTCGCATTAGATTAAGTTTGACAGTTGTTTGTTTACAATTATAAATAAACCAAATTTGATAACAAACAGCAGAGAAAATTGAAATTAACCATTAGTGAATAAAAATGCCGCCAAATATAATTAAAATAATTTTTTTTATGATAAAAATGCTGGATATGGCGTAAATAATGTAGGCTCTGTTCAATACTTCAAGAGCACAAAGGAATCTTTTGCTAATGAAATATAAATTGCACCCCACGTTATGTGCTGCCATATCTGAGGCATCTGTGATGTGCACTTTAACTTATATATATGCGCCCGTGAAGTCAAAGCCAAAGTTCCGCTTCTCTACCTCCATTTCCTCAAAGATATGAGAGTTTTTTCTGGCAAATCGCAGTTGTTGGAATCTGCTCTGCCATATCCCGATGAGGCAGATTTCTGCCCCATCGCACCAATTAAATCTTTTTTTTTTTTTGCTGCCATAAGATCTTTGTTCATTTCTTAACAAATAAAAGCTGTTCGCATATGAGTTCTTCTAGCAAATTTAAGTTTTCAAAGCAATCAGTTTTAAAAAATGCAATAAACAGCGCCATCTGTCGTTTTTTGTTAAACAAAAACAGGGTTGCATTGACGCTAGCAGATAAGCAGTTAATCTCGTCAATGATAGGATTATCATCCGAAATGTCAACAGTTGGGAAACTCTCTCAAACCAGACTACACTACGTCTCGACAATCAACTCACAGGAGCAGCACGGAATCACTCGTCCCTATGCTGACCTCCTTAATCGCTTCATCGAAATCACACGACCCAACACGTCTCTAGCAACACGCATCGATAATGATGTATCGCACTACATAGAGACAACTGGGGCTCCAGTTTTTGACAAGCCAAGACGGCTTACTGGAGAGAAACTGAAAGTAGCACGCCGTGATTTTGATGTGCTACTCCAACATGGAGTTATACGACCATCGAACAGTCAATGGGCCAGTCCAATCCACATGGTACTTAAAAAAAATGGCGGATGGCGCACCACAGGTGATTACAGAAAGCTTAACTCTCGCACCACTCCAGATCGCTACCCTGTTCCACACTGTGAGGACATTCTTCAGCGTCTGCACGGCTCAAAAGTTTTTTCTACAATTGACCTTGAGCGCGCATACCATCAAATTCCAGTTGCTACAAGCGACATTGCAAAAACAGCTGTAACCACACCATTCGGGTTGTTCGAATTCATCGGCATGCCACCTGGCCTCCGAAATGCAGCTCAGACATTCCAACGGCACATGGATAACCTGCTGCGCGGCCTTCCCTTTGTCGGCTGCTACATAGACGATATAATCGTGTACTCTGCCTCTCCTCAGGAGCATCTCCAGCACCTTACCAAGATTTTCGAAATCCTCCTTAGTAATCGCTTGAAAATCAATCCACAAAAATGCCTATTTGGGCAGAGTGAGGTTACATTCTTGGGGCTTACAGTCAACGCCAAAGGTTTCAAGCCTCCCGAGGAGCGTACTAAAATCATCAACGAGTTCCCTAAGCCCAAGTCAATAATGGAATTGCGCAGGTTCTTAGGGATGGTCAACTATTATCGGCGATTGACGCCTAACGCAGCAGAAGCACAGATTCCGCTCACAGAATACCTCAAAGGCGCCACTAAGAATGACAAGCGCGAAATCAGCTGCTAACGAGGCATTCGCGCGTTGCAAACAAGGCAAAGCAGAATCAACGTGTGCTACCTTTCTCTCACCCTCAGCGCAGCTATCCCTTAAAACCGACGCCTCAGATACTGCAATTGGTGCCGCGCTCGAGCAGTTCGAAGACGACGCATGGCGCCCCGTATCCTTTTTCTCTCGGAAGCTGAGTCCAGCAGAAAAAAATCACAGTACGTACGATCGTGAGCTTTTAGCCATTTTTGCCGCAATAATTTTCTTCAAACACATCCTGGACGGACGCCCCTTCATTATACAGACTGATCATAAGCCATTAATGTTTGCGTTTAAACAAAAGGCAGCCAAGGCATCGCCACGCCAATTGCGCCAACTGGATCTAATTTCCCAGTTCTCAACAGATTTTGTGCATGTCTCTGGAGTAGACAATACAGTTGCGGACGCACTTTCTCGCATTAATGCAATCAACATGCCAAGCACCTTAAATGCTCAAATTATCTACGACGCTCAACAAAACGATGGTGAAATTTCACAGCTGGCAACTTCGACATCGCTCTGTCTAGAAACTAAACGCATTGATCAGCTAGACATACTATGTGACACCTCAACTGGACGCGAGCGACCATACCTGCCCCAAACTATAAGACGTCAAGCTTTCGACTCAGTGCACAGCCTGGCACACCCGAGCGGGCGCACAACTTTAAAACTGCTTAAACAGCGCTATGTTTGGCCAGGCATAAACAAAGATGCTACGTTATGGGCACGTCAATGTGTTGCATGCCAACGCGCCAAAATCAACCGTCACACACGCAGCGCTCTTGAGAGGATAGAGGTCCCAGACAACCGCTTTGACCATATCCATTTGGATCTAATAGAGCTTCCTAGCATCAATGGTTTCCGCTACTGCCTAACAATCATTGACCGGTTCAGTAGATGGCCACTCGCTATTCCGTTACGGAACATGACAGCTGAATCTGTCGCACTGGCTTTTTACTCACAGTGGATCTGTTTATTTGGAACTCCTCTTACTATCACAACTGACCAGGGTACACAATTCGAGTCCGGGCTATTCGCAGAGCTGTCAAAAATCGTTGGAGCACAAAGGATTCGGACTACAGCGTATCACCCGCAAGCAAACGGCATGGTAGAAAGATGGCATCGCACATTGAAAGCCGCCTTAATGTGCAACTCGCACATACCATGGCCTGATCTGCTTCCCACGGTCTTACTAGGACTTCGGGTCACATACAAAGCAGACCTACAAGCTTCACCAGCCAAGATTCTTTTTGGCACTACCATTCGTTTGCCTAACGAATTTTTCGCCGCAAAAAAAACTGGATCCTGAAATCGATCAGCACCGTCCAACTGCGCTACTTCGTCAGCAAATTCGGGCAATTAAATCATTTCCAGCGGCACATCACAACAAGCCACACATTTTTTGCTCAAAATCTTTGCAAACCTGCACACACGTTTTCAAGCTAGTTGCATCTGTAAAAAAACCACTGGAACCGCCATATACCGGACCGTATGAAATTATCCGCCGAGTGGATGACAAGGTTTACATTATAAATGTAAATGGCGATCACAAGGCACTTTCAGTCGACCTTCTTAAGCCCGCTTTCCTTGTCAATCTCGATACGCAAAATCATGATCATGAACCACAACCGCCACCGCAGGAGCCACTACCGTCATCGCTTGGGCCAGCCACATTTTCGCAAACAGTGGATGAGATTCCGTTACTTTCGCCGACTGACGAAGTCACTAGGGGGGGAGTAGATGTGGCGACCCAGCCACAGCCTCATATGTTAGCTCCTCGACGGCGAAAACAAGTACTAGTCCCTCGCGATATTTACTAACGATAAATATCGATATCATATAATATTTAGTATTTAGTATTAACGCTCTCATATTCTTTGACCACACTGATCTGAAGTCGCGCCAGAATGTGCGCGTCACCCGCCAAGAAACAACGTTGATTTAATACACTCTTAGCTATTAATAATTGGATTATTAATAATTGGATTAAAATGGAGGCATTGGATTTTGATTGCGAAGCAGACATGCAAATTGGTTTAAAATTGCTGGATTGCAGTGCAACTACGTCAGCTACGCCAAAGAAACGAAAGCGCAGGGAGTGGGTTAGACAATGGCGGCAGAAGAGGCCAGACCACGTCTCATTTTAATTTTAAATGAAAGAGCTTACAAACGTTTCGCAAATTGAATGCAAACTTCTGGAGCGCTTTACCCTATCCTTATAAAAATCGCTCAGAACACTATAAAAATGTTCATGCTGCTAATATTGACTTAACAGCAGTTCAATCAACTCTCTTGTCCAAATCTTTTCAATTAATAATTTTAAATCACTATAACGAACAAAGTATTTACCAATTGCCGCAATAATTGCATGTGCGATATTTCGTATCGATAATTCTATTATTCACATCAAACACTGTGCAACTCTGTGTTTACATGCAATATTACATGCATAATTCAACAACAGTAAGAAACAGTTCATTCAAAGAGCAATTATATACCAAATATATACCAAAAAACTTCAAAAATTATTATTCTGATTATTTTTACAACCAATCAAAAGTATTTGATTTTTATACTCGATACCGAAGGTAAAGCGTATATTGGGTTTGTGCAATGTCCGTCATGGTGTCTGTCCGTCCATATGTTCGCAACTTTTTTCCACACCCTTCAAGTTAGAGACTTCAAACTTTGCAAATCTCTTAATCTATGGCATAGTAAATTAAAGTGTCAAGATTGGAGCTCTACGATACCTAGGGGGATGGCAAATCGATAAACTCGATAACGCAAAATCGATAGATGCAGCTATTTCGCAAGCCCTTACAGCTAGAACTACCAAATTTGGGGAGAAAATAGCTACTAAAAAAAATTTCGAGCCACGCCTACCCATTCCGCCCCCCGCAGTTTGACACTAAAAATGCCCATATATTCTACAGTTTTTGAGATTGAGCTATAAATTTGTTGCCAAGATAGGTGTTGACGATCCCCAAAAAAATGCATAAAAATTTTGGATGTCACGCCAATCCATACTGCCCAAGCTGCCCCAAATTGCCCCAATGCTTAACTTAAAACGGGAATGCGTGTATTTTCCAATGCGTTAAAGCTAGAGTCACAAAATTTGGGAGGTAGATAACTGGTTACGACCCTCCAAAAACTGCATCAAAGTTTTGGAGCCACTACCCCAGTTCCCCAGCACCCTGCATTTTGAAATCAAAAACGTCTATATTTTCCACAGCTTTAGAGCTAGAGCCGCCAAATTTGGTGCAAAGATTGGTGATGAAGAAACCCAAATACTTTGGACGCCACGCCCCCCATACCAGCCCCCAGCCCCCCTTTCACCATAGCCTACTAACTTTGAGCTAGTCACCAAATTCGATATAAGGATAGCTATTGACATGATACATTGATCTTCACCATAAATTTTGATGCCACGCCCCCCCCCCCCATACCGCCCCCAGCCCCTATCTTTAACAAACTTTGAGCTAGTGTCACCAAATTTGACAGGAAGATAGCTTTTTGGCATCCCCATCTGCACCAAACAATCTTTGAGGCAGCGTACACACCTGCCGTATCCACACCCCATTGCAATCAGCTCTATTTTAATCTGTTTTACTACTGGTATCGAGTATACCGCAGTCGGGTGCGTCCGACTGCAACGTTTCTACTTGTTTTATTTTCATAGATATGATCATTAGAAACAAAATAGGCTTAACTATTCTTATTACTACTAAATGGCGCTGATACATAATAATTATTACTAGATGGCGCTAACACATAATACTTGAGCGATGTTTAGCCCTTACACATGATACTTGCCCATTCACTCTTGCTCGTTGATATTGAGCAAAACCTCTATTTGCCTTTGTCGCACTTTCTGAGTTCTTACAGTCTTGAAAAATGCTACCTTCAATTTTCAGACGAAACATAAGAAGTATAACTTCAAAAATAAATTATTTTATATTTAGGGTATTCAGTAGCTATGCTTTGTGCGTAAAGTGTTATATACAATACTGTGTAGCTAGTGAGTGCACTTTTTACGTTTCTTTTGACGTATTTGTGTAAAGTCAGCTGTTTGCCAGTTCGATGACAATCGACCGTTAAATTGAATTGAGCAATTGTTTAGCTGAAAGCAATACAATAAATAATTAATAGGAAGGTCGATTTAGCCCTTTTGGAGCTGGAGTTTCTCGATGGTACGGCTGAAGCAATGCCTAAAACATTAAAAAACAACTTAAGTATTTGCAAAACTTCAGATGATGACCATGTTGCGCACGATGAAGTGGTGGACGAGCTCTTGGAGGAGTTGTCACTTATATTATTAAGTAATTATTAAGTAAATCTCTTTCAAATTAAAGATATCAGAATAAGCCATTGTGTCGTATTCCATGACGGCAACTTTTTGTTTATTTTTAAATATATCCGTTAGAATTTCATACAAATCTTGTTAACTTTTTCTAAAATAAATCATATAAATTTTATTTCGTTCTCGCACCCTTTTTGCATTTGTCGCTTGTGCCACTGTAAAATCATCAGTTTAGTCTATTAAATTAATAAATAATAAAAATTTCCTTACTTTTACAACCAAAACTCGCCTAGTGTGACCTAATTTCACTACATCAATAATATAGAAAACAGCTGTTTTCGTGGTCTGGCAACCGCTCAATAACACATAAGGTCTGTTCGGTAGTAGGAAGTGTAGGGTAGTGCAGTGCAGAACAGAACACGAAAAATACAACCCTGCAAATTTTAAGTGTAAAAAAGTGTAGAACTACTTTCGAATTAAAAAGGTGTAAGTTAGAGCAAACGAAGCAAACAACAGCTTACTGTGACAGCCGATAACAGGTCTTAAGCAATTTGACAGTTGTTTAGCGTATTTATTTAATTCAAATTTTACAATGAGTCATGAGGCTTGCTCTTTTCGGGATGTAGCCGAGCGAAAAAGTTAAAAAAATAAAGAATTTATTAAATACAACCTTCAAATGATAACTGCAAATACTCCTCTTCCATATATTCTTCAGTTGCCATTCTGTATATTTTTTCAAATTTGCAATGTAAATCTGCTTTAAAATACTCAAAGCCGCAATTCACTGAAAACAGCTGTTTGGCCGCATACAGTGAATAACTGACACAAAACAGCTGTTTTGTTGTTCTACACTTTTCTGCTCTTGATTTTTGGTGGTGTAGAAAAGTGCAGAAAAGTGTAAGTCAGAGCACACTAAAAAACACAGGGCAGAACAGCTTAGTGTAAAAAAGTGCAGCTACCGAACACTTTTTTGAGAACTAGTGTACACTAGCGCAACCTAGTGCAGCTAACGAACAGACCTATAGTAGAATAGTAGCAAACACAACCAGAGACATGTTTGCTGTGTTAAAATTGCTTCTGTGTGTTTGTTGTAAAGATTACAAATAACAACTTAGTACATTACTACCATAGCATAGCTTGAATACCCTAATTGTAATCTTTGGCCTTTGTTTTGTCAAAAACGTTTCACATCAACAGCTTTTAGACTAAAAACAGCAAATTTTTAAGATATGCTCAAGAAATTTGTATGCCACGCTCATTCGTACCGCCTCCGTCATAAATTGCAAACGAGAGTTACCAAACTCATTAGTAAGCTGTCGTTCACTACCATTTCTGCATACAAAATTATAACGCCTGCTGCGTATATCTTTCACTGTTTTTTTAAGGTAGAATTCGTTATTCCTTAGGTTAGGGGTGCAGTTTGAAGTAAAAATTTTTGCGACCACTTTCGCCACGATCATTTTGATGTTTTTATTTTTTTACATACCCAAATAAAATCTCATTTATATAGGAGTTAATTGAATTTGTTACCTTTCGATCAGTATATAAAGTATAGTATTGATACATATATGTAAATCAAATTTTAGTGCAATACATATTTCATTATTTTTCATATTCTTGTTTTATGTGTACATAATATATTAGCAATAAGTGCGAGCGAGCGCGATAACGATAGCGGATAAAATGTGCATATAGTTTTGTTTCAGTTGCCCCTGCGCTCAGTGTCTTTTAAGGCAAGCGGCGGGCCAATGCACTATGGACATTTTGCAAAACACTAGCATTAATTAATAGCTCGGAAACCAGTTCAGTAATTCCACATTTTGGCTTTCTATAAACGGTTGTACAACACGAGCTGTATGTATGCGAGCATTATCATGTTGATAAACCCCAGCAGACGTCCAAAAAGGTTATGAAAGTAAGGAAAGGCGTCTCTCAGTACACAATCGTAAGACAACGCATTCTTTGCGGTTAATAAGAATTTCAACTCGCTGGTGCCATAGTATGAAATGGCGCTTAAGCAGGAAATTAGCGAACCGATCCCGAATCCTCTGCTAAGCCTTACTTGTTCATCAAGCACGGACTGCCTCAACAGACATGACGGCGTTTTTCTGCAGCACTCTTACCACTGCCGGCGGTACTACCAATGTTTTGGCGGCAACCGTGTGTGGCGGCCCTGCAAAGCGGGTAGCTGGTTTGATATCGAGGTTGGAAAGTGTCGACATCGGAATCTGGTGCCAAACTTTCTCGCTAAGCATATTTGAATCGAAATAGGAAGCCAATTCCTATTGGTTACCTAATAACGAGCATCGGCAGTCTGTCAAACAATTACATGAAATAAATAACAACTTAATAATATCTCTATTCTATTTTTATTCTCGATATCGACGGTAAAGAATATATTGGGTTTGTGCAATGTCCGTCATGATGTCTGTCCGTCTGTCCGTCCGTATTTTTCCAAATTTTTTGACCATCAATGTAGAGACTTCTTTGCAAATATCTTTATATATGGCCGGGACAGATAAATTGTCAAGATTGAAGTTCTACAACTACTGGGGGCTGGCAAATCGATAAATTCGATACCTCAAAATCGACAAATCCACCCTTTTTCGCACATCCTTCCAGCTAGAACTAACCAATTTAGTGAGAATATATCTACTAACAACTCCCAAAAAACTGCATCAAATTTTGGAGCCGCACCCGCCAATTCTGCGAACAACACGTACAGCCAAGAATGCTTAATACTTAATTGTATGCAAGTGCGTTTGATACATTTATTTCTTGCTGGGCCTGCTTGCCGAGATTTTAGCTTTTGATTATTTTTCTTTATCTGTGACGGCGGCAGCAAACCAACTTTGACAAATGGAGTACTGATACAATTTCGGAATTTGTGTACATCTTTGCATAACTGTATGTTAGATGAGTTGGCAAAATTGTTGACTAGTGTCATAAACTGAAAACATGAAAGAGTGTTTAAGACAAATTTGGTAGGAAGATAGTTAGTAGCGACCAACAAAGATCTGCATCAAAGTTTTCGAGCCACTCATACCCTTTTCGCTCTCAGCCCTCTGCATTTTGAAACTAGAAAAGCTTATATCCCAATTTGGTGCCTAGATAGGTGATGCAGAATCCTAACAAACTTTCAATGCCACCCCCACTTTGAGCTAGAGTCCCCAAATTTAGTAGCAATTGACGAACCCAAAAAATCTGCTGCAAATATTTGTATGCCGTGCCCACCCATAGCGCCCCCAGCCCTCCTTTGCTCACCTTTTATTTACTTCTAGTTAGTCATCAAATTTGATAAGAAGCTAACTGGTGGCATCCTCATCTGCATCAGAATATCTTTGTGGCAGGGTACACCCCTGACGACTCCGTACCGCATTGCAATCAGGCCACTTTTTACCAGTTTTATAGCAGGTATCGGGTATACTGCGACGTTTTCACGTGTTTATTTTTTGCCCATCTAGCTGTTCTTTGCTAAAATTATGACAGCACTGCACAGGACATATGCAGAGCTAAATGATTTAAAACTGTTTTCCCGATTCCGATATACACTTGTATTCAATAACAATACAAATTTAAATTTTGGGAATAAATACTCTTTCGTGTTTTTAATCACATCGAAGACACACAAAGGCACATGCATACAAATACTAATTAATATTTACCGTTCTTGGTGTCGTACAATAGGGCAAGTGAATCAAAAATCCGCTTTCGCGCTCGCTCACACTTGTTGCTAACACAGGCCACAGAACCCTAAGAAGAACTTTTCTCTTTGTTTCCATTTCAAAGGCACTATGTGTACATACTAAGATATTAACAGAGACAGAGTGGTATAAAATTACCTGGCAAATTAAAATCCTTGCCAACATCTAACCAAAGGGGCGTTATGTCGCTTCGCTTTTGACCGCTTGTTTTGTTTCGCAACCATAGCACAGGGGGACTCAAAACTGCCGCAATGAGACGCTTAACTGTCGATTGGCAGCTTGGTGGTGTTTGTAAAGCTAAAGGAAACGGGTGGCAGCGCCGGTGCGGGCGACTTTGACGATAGTGCTACATTGTATGAAATATTTATGCTGTTATTCATGATGATCAGGTAGCGAAAGAATTGGCATTGCCGATGCAGATTATGACGACTGTGACGATCTGTGTAGAGGTCCGACTAGCCCAGCTCAAGCACTACATTCAGACTAACAGTGCGCATCAGCAAAACCGAAACAGACAAAAGATACGGGCACGCCACGCCGACCATGACAAAGACACCAACATTAATACTGCTGTAGAGTCTGTACGGGCTACGATGGCGAAGCAACCAGTTTACGTGCCTTTTGGCTGTAGCGTCGAAGGCGCAAGGTGAAGCGAACGATCGAGAGAAAGGGAAAGAGAGGAAGAGAACAAGAGAGAAAGACACACAGCAAACGCTAGACAGAAAGAGGGCGAAGCGAAGACAGAGTCTCAATACCAGACA
The DNA here is from genome assembly GCA_035044585.1 of Scaptomyza polygonia. Taxonomy (NCBI): domain Eukaryota; kingdom Metazoa; phylum Arthropoda; class Insecta; order Diptera; family Drosophilidae; genus Scaptomyza; species Scaptomyza polygonia. The sequence goes on from JAWNNU010002192.1 coordinate 47,343, forward strand.
GGTTTTGGGGCTAAACAAGTAGAAACTTGAGATGACGATGTAGATGAAACACAAGCTAAGGAAACACGAAAAGAAAAGAGCACCACCAAATGCGTTATTTATATATTGTTGTCAACCGACAGACTGCTATACGGATATTAAGTATCCGCTATCATCGTAGCTGTCTTGTGTTCGTTCGCCTTAGGGTTGTAAGCTCTGCTTCGGGCCGAACCGAATCGCATGTGCGCTGCTAAAGATGCTTAATAATACTTTAAAAGCAGCAACTGTTGTTCGATAGAGTCCTTGGCTTTGTGAGGACAAAGCTATAACGTGCTGGTTTTTTTTCTACGGTAGGCCGTGTGGAGCGATCGTGAAAGTAAATTGTGCGCGCTACGCCAGCGAAGCTAGTTTAAAACAAGTAAGACGGCTCTAGTCGGGAGAGCCCGTCTAGAAGATACCCTGAACCCAGTTGCAATAAATATTTTTTACCTTGCGCCCTAAAAGTATGCTTCAAATAATGATCATTTGAAACAAAACTAAAAACTGACTGAACTTTACAATATCTCCGATGTTTCTTAACCGATTTGGACGAAATTTTGAGAAAAGTTCTATCGTTACCCATTACACCAACCCCCATTTTTACGTTTTCCAAATTATTTTTTGTTTTCGCTTCCATGTGTATATCGAAAACCAGAAGAGTTATCGATAATTTGAAGCAAAATTGTTATGCTTATGGTATAGGAGAACTTATATTCAATATCTGAAGTCTCTAGCTCTTGTAGTCCCTGAGATCTACGTGTTCATACAGACGGACGGACAGACGGACATGGCCTTATCGACTCGGCTGTTGATACTGATCAAGAATATATATACTTAATGGGGTCGGAGATGCTTCCTTCTGCCTGTTACATACTTTTGCACAAAACCATTATACCCTGATTTATCCATTTTATGGGTTCAGGGTATAAAGAGATACGTATACACAAAAATTGTTTGTGCGTTATGCAAACATACAAACGTATACACGAATTACAAGCACTAGTACAACACCAATTAAAACTAAGCCACAAGATAAGATTCAAAACATAAACATATTTTTGTTTTAAACGCTCGTCGTTCAAATTGCTTAGGCCTGGCGTTTCTGCAATCTTTCTATAATTTGGCAAGTTTATGCGTGACTTTGTTTTTGTATGTTCAAGTGTATGAACATAGGTACGTATCCATCAAGTGAAAATAAACCACCTTGGTTTACGAGGGAACTTTCAAAATTAAAAAACGCGAAAACAAGATCCTATAAAAAATTTAAAAAATCTGGAAATACTATTGATTTATCCTCGTATATAATTGCAAAGTCTAATTTTATTTCTGTAAACACTTTTTGTTATAACAAATCATAAGCTTTCGTCTTTCGTTGGTGTCGGTTGTGTTTTTGAGCGCTCTCAATAATTTATTGTTTTCTTGTGTTTGTGCACTTAGTGTTACTTGGTTTTATTTGGTAAACGATTCTAGCAGTGATCGCAAATATACGTTGTATATATTTACGTGTGCTTAATAATAGTTGCGGACTTAAATTACATTTGAAGTCGCAGCAGAACCAACGCTGCATTTGCTTTAAAAAAACATATGTACATACATACGTATATTTGCATTTGCTTATTCTGTGCTTGTTCTGTGTTTTCTTTCATCCAATAACAACAAACAGCTTGTCTTATTTTCTTGCTCTTGCACTCCAGCATCAGTCCTCTCACGCTAACGTCCGCTCTTATCAGAAGTACTTGTAGTTGTATCTGCCAACGCACTCAAGCTCTCTCGCTCTCTTGCTATTTACCGTTTGATCGTGCTCATTGCATCAACGCCTTCACACTTACTTTCGTGAACCCTACATCTTTTTGATAAAGCATATTACTTTTTTTCTTTTTATTATTATTTTTATTTATTCAACTTAAAATCAATATGCTTGTCTGTTGCAGCAACAACTGCAAATTGGTTGGATCATCCAACCAAGACTTTATTCTGTGCAGATTGTGTGACAATGTAATACACATGAAGTGTGTCGGCTTTACGGCCAAAATACGGGACTGCTTACTTGCAGATATAGGCCTTAAATGGTTTTGTCAGTCCTGTAATGAGGTTGAAAAGGAGTCTACTCAATTTATGAGACAGACATATGCAGGTTTTAATACAATGCATACTGCATTTAATAACCTGCATACTTCCTTTAACGAGTTGCAGTCGAGCTTCAAAAAAGGCAAGTTGTTGAGCAATTCGCCGAAGCGTAAAAAGACTTCGGGGCCTAATCCGCTCACTGTTCCTCCGGTCTTGGTCACCACTCCCCTTTTGGTACCTATCGCTAATCCCCCAACGGGTTCAATTGCTAGCCCGTTAATGCATTTTAATTCGCCGGCAAGAAATCCAAACCATAACCATAACCCTTCCCCGGTTTTAACACCAAATCTTTCTCTTCCAACAGCTTGTGTGCCTATTAAGCCTACTGATGGTACACCGGGGGCTCACAAGCCTCTTGTTGTTGTGCCTTTGAAAAAATTTATTTTCGTGTCTAGGCTAGCATCCGACACTTCGTTGGATGATGTTAGTGCCTACATTAAAAGTAAAATAGACTCTCCATTTATAACTGTTGAAAAGTTCAAGTTTAAACAAGCCAGAACCATATCTTCTTTCAAATTGAGTGTTCCGCCCGAACTTTTCTCGACAATTTGTTCTGGAAAGTTTTGGCCACCGCAGCTCATTGTAAAGGAGTATGTGAATAGGCATAAAATTAATAATAACGATAGTAGGTTCAGTAGTGCACCAACTGTTAGCCACCCTATTGCCTCAACTTCGGCGGCAAAAAACTAACAAAAGTAGTTAGCTTGGCCTATCAAAATGTTCGAGGCCTTAACACTAAACTATCTAAACTATATGTAAACAGCTTATCCTTTGATTCTCAGATAGTAGCACTGACAGAAACCTGGTTAAAACCTGATATATCTGATTATTCCGTTTTGCCTATGAAGTATAACCTTTACAGGTGCGATCGCACCTCCCGCAAGGGGGGCGGTGTTCTCATTGCTGTTGATTCCTGTATTTCCTCTAAACAGATTCAATCTCATGATCATCAGGATATTGAGTTCATATGTGTTAAAATATTATTTAGCGGCCGCTCTCTTTATATTACTTGTTCATATATTCCTCCCAATTCTGATATTAACATTTACAAATCCCATCTGAATGCCCTGCAGCTTGTGTCGTCGTTGTTGACGGATATGGATCAACTTATAGTGGTTGGTGATTTTAATTTGCCACATGTGTTATGGTCTGTGAATGACACATCTTCGGCGCAATTACCGGCCACTTCTGATGATTTTATCGATGGCCTTTTAGAGTTAGGCCTATCACAAGTTAACAGGGTGCATAACAGTAGTAATAAAATGCTAGATTTAATATTTGTTTCTGACTCTGATTGTAGTAATGTTAGTAGAGTACACCCTTTAGTGCTTCCCGAAGATACCTACCATCCAACTTTAGAACTTTCATTTGAACTTTTTAACCTTAGCTCAACATCTAACAATTGTTTAAAGACACGATGTTTTCGTAAAACTAACTTTACTAAATTAAATGACCTTCTTCAGCATACTAATTGGTCTCAACTTTATTCTTGTACTGATATAGAAACTGCCATTGCCATTTTTTACAGGACTTTGAATTCATATTTAGATATATGTGTTCCCGTCACTGTTCCTTTAAGTGAAAATAAACCACCTTGGTTTACGAGGGAACTATCAAAATTAAAAAACGTGAAAACAAGATCCTATAAAAAATTTAAAAGATCTGGAAATACTTTAGATTTATCCTTGTATATAATTGCAAAGTCAAATTTTATTTCTGTAAACACTATTTGTTATAACAATTATCTTAATCGTTGCAGATTAAACTTTTCCCGCGATCCGAAACAGTTTTTTAAATTTGTTAACTCTAAACGTAAATCTTCTTGCTTGCCTTCCTCGGTTTACCTTGATAATACAAAAGCAAATACCGATCAGGCAGTGGCCGATCTCTTTGCTGAGTATTTTCAATCTGTATACACATCGAGTTCATATAGTTGCACTAATTCCTATCCTTTTCAAGTTCAAGCGTCAAACTGCATTTATGTCCCAGTTATAACTGAGTGTACGCTGCTAGGCGACCTCAACACTATCAAACCCGGCTTCTTGCCTGGTCCTGATGGAGTGCCAGGTTGTATACTTAGATATTGTGCGGACTCACTTTGTAAACCCTTACACAAATTATTTAACTTGTCAGTTGACTCAGCTGTGTTTCCTGGTATATGGAAGGAATCTTTTATTATTCCACTCCATAAAAATTCTTCTAAGTCCAACGTTAAAAACTATAGGGAAATATCTAAGCTGTCTGCCATTCCGAAAGTCTTTGAAAAAATTATTTGCACCCAATTGCAGCACTTATGTAGTTCAATTTTATCCCCTTATCAACACGGTTTTGTTAAGCGAAGATCTACTACCACCAACCTTCTTGAGTTTACCTCACTAGTTATCAAAGGGTTTCAGGACAAAATGCAAACTGACGTCGTTTACACAGATTTTAGTAAGGCATTTGATTCTGTTTGTCATTCTTTGCTGCTTCAAAAATTAAATATTATAGGATTTCCAGCAAAACTCCTGTCGTGGCTTTCTGAGTACTTGTGTGGCCGAACACAAAAAGTAGTTTTTAAATCTTCTGTATCCAAATCTATTTTTGTTACCTCCGGTGTTCCTCAGGGGAGTCACATGGGACCATTGCTATTTAATCTATTTATTAACGATCTTCCTGCTGTTATTACTAACTCTCGTGTTTTTATGTTTGCTGATGATGTAAAGCTATGTTTCACCTATAATGATGATTCTCTATGTAACTTACTACAGTCTGACTTGGGGGCACTGTCGGCTTGGTGCCGTTATAACTTACTTAATTTAAATTGTTCAAAATGTAAAATCATGACTTTTTGTAGAGGTTCCCCTCATACTGCTCATTACGCGCTTGATGCTTCACCACTTGTCCGCGTTTTTGAAATTAAAGATTTAGGCATCATTCTTGATAGCAAATTAAAATTTGATTCTCACATATCGTCGATGGTCAATAAGGCCATAAATGTACTTGGCTTCATCAAGCGGTGGTCAAAAGAGTTTGATGATCCCTACACCACTAAAACGCTATATACATCATTGGTACGCCCCATCCTGGAGTATGGATCTTGTGTGTGGTCCCCGCAATACGGGCTTCACCGGGATAGAATTGAATCTGTGCAGAGGAAATTTCTTCTGTTTGCGCTCAAATGTTTTAACTGGGTTCCTGGAATAGACCTACCACCCTATTCAAGTAGACTTCTTTTAATTAATCTTCCTTCCTTGTTGAACCGTAGAATTATGCATGGTGTAGTATTTGTCACTAATCTACTTAATGGTGATATCGACTCATCGGTTCTTCTAAGTCGAATAAAATTAAATGTTCCCATTAGATCCACACGTAACTTCCTACCCCTCAGCCACGATCGTTGCTCGAGCAACTATTTAATTCATGAACCATTTCGTGTATTATGTTCTGACTATAACAAACTTTATTCCCATGTCTCTCTGGAGACCTTGACTCCAGTACTAAAACGATCTATCCTTTCTGCCTTATCTAATCGTAACCACTAATCACTAATCTTCCACTGGTCTGATTGGGTTTTTCTGGGTTTTTCCCAATCCACGCAACAAATGTTGGACCAGTTATATTTATTTGGAATTTCCCAGAGCTTTAACGTTAAATTTTTAAATTTTTTATCATAATTTTGAACTTTATTTCAGATATTATAATTATTTATTTTATACTATATTATTTTAATATTATAATTATAGTTAATTTTGATTTGTCAGCTGCTCATAGCCGACATTAAATAAATAAATAAATAAAAATAAATAAAATTATCTCAATCGTTGCAGATCAAACTTTTCCCGCGATCCGCAACAGTTTTATAAATTTGTAAACTCTAAACGTAAATCTTCATGCTTGCCATGTCCCAGTTATAACTGAGTGTACGCTGCTAAGTGACCTTAACTCTATCAAACCAGGCTTCTTGCCTGGTCCAGATGGAGTGCCCGGTTGCATACTTAGACACTGTGCGGATTCACTTTGTAAACCTTTACATAAATTGTTTAACTTATCGGTTGACTCCGCTGTGTTTCCTGGTATATGGAAGGAATCTTTTATTATTCCACTTCATAAAAGTTGTTCTAAGAGTAACGTTAAAAACTATAGGGGTATATCAAAGTTGTCTGCCATTCCGAAAGTCTTTGAAAAAATTATTTGCTCCCAATTGCAGCACTTATGTAGTTCAATTTTATCCCCTTATCAACACGGTTTTGTTAGGCGAAGATCTACTACCACCAACCTTCTTGAGTTTACCTCACTAGTTATCAAAGGGTTTCAGGACAAAATGCAAACTGACGTCGTTTACACAGATTTTAGTAAGGCATTTGATTCTGTTAGTCATTCCTTGTTGCTTCAAAAATTAAATATTATTGGATTTCCAGCAAAACTCCTGTCGTGGCTATCTGAGTACTTGTGTGGCCGAACACAAATAGTAGTTTTTAAATCTTCTGTATCCAAATCTATTTTTGTTACCTCTGGTGTCCCTCAGGGGAGTCACTTAGGACCATTGCTATTTAATCTCTTTATTAACGATCTTCCTGCTGTTATTACTAACTCTCGTGTTTTTATGTTTGCTGATGATGTAAAGCTATGTTTCACCTATAATGATGATTCTCTTAGTAACTTACTACAGTCGGACTTGGGAGCACTATCGGCTTGGTGCCGTTATAACCTACTTAATTTAAATTGTTCAAAATGTAAAATCATGACTTTTTTTAGAGGTACCCCTCATACTGCTCACTACGTGCTTGATGCTTCACCACTTGTCCGCGTTTTTGAAATTAAAGATTTAGGCATCATTCTTGATAGCAAATTAAAATTTGATTCTCACATATCGTCGATGGTCAATAAGGCCATAAATGTACTTGGCTTCATCAAGCGGTGGTCAAAAGAGTTTGATGATCCCTACACCACTAAAACGCTATATACATCATTGGTACGTCCCATCCTGGAGTATGGATCTTGTGTGTGGTCCCCGCAATACGGGATTCACCAGGATAGAATTGAATCAGTGCAGAGGAAATTTCTTCTGTTTGCGCTCAGATGTTTTAACTGGGTTCCTGGAATAGACCTACCCCCCTATTCAAGTAGACTTCTTTTAATTAATCTTCCTTCCCTGTTGAACCGTAGAATTATGCATGGTGTATTATTTGTCACTAATCTACTTAATGGTGAAATCGACTCATCAGTTCTTCTAAGTCGAATAAAATTAAATGTTCCCATTAGATCCACACGATCGATGCTCGAGCAACTATTTAATTCATGAACCATTTCGTGTATTATGTTCTGACTATAACAAACTTTATTCTCTTGTCTCTCTGGAGACCTCGACTACAGTACTAAAACGATCTATCCTTTCTGCCTTACCTAATCGTAACCACTAATCACTAATCTACCACTGGTCTGATTGGGTTTTTCTGGGTTTTTCCCAATCCACGCAACAAATGTTGGGCCACTTATTTTCTTGTTGAATTTCCCAGAGCTTTAACGTTAACTTTATAATTGTTTCAACCTTAATTTACTTTCAGAACTACATATAATTTTAAATTTGATTTTAAACTTAATTGTTTTTATTATAATTATTTTAAATTAATTTTATTATCATGTCAGCTGCTCATAGCTGACAATAAATAAATAAATAAATAAATATATATATATATATATGTGTGTATTTGAGATAGTGCAGGCAAAGTAAAAAAAATGTTAGCCTCTGTTAGATTAAACGGGCGCATAGGTTAACCGTAGAATACGTCTGTTCTTGTGCAACAAAAAAAATTCAATGAGTGTTCGAACTCACGGGCGATGTGTTAGCACTTGTTTGTACCTGTTGGATTGCTATAAATATATTAGCATAGAAAAGAAAAGAATTGTTAATTGAATTTAGTTTTCATTTTATTGATGTGTTAACATCTTTAGGCGCGGGTATCTATATCTGCCTGTTAAATACATGCAAACAAATTAAGCGTGCCGTGCTGGACTGAGCTCGACCGACGAACGAAAGAATTTTCTTTTTAATGCTAATATATACCAATCAAACTGGTGTTAACACATCGCTTGTGAGTTCTAACACTCATTCGACTTATTTTTATATGCCCGTTTGTTAATCTCGGCATAACATTAATGCTCGGGTTAAATCATTTTGGTTTTCTCAATGTAAAGTTCAACTTATTAGTTCAGATACTTTCGCTCTAATGATGCTGCCAACCCATTACGAGGAAATCAGCTGTTTGGTATGGTATTTTTTATACTCGATACCGAAGGTAAAGAGTATATTGGGTTTGTGCAATGTCCGTCATGGTGTCTGTCCGTCTGTCCGTCCGTATGTTCGCAACTTTTTTCCACACCCTTCAAGTTAGAGACTTCAAACTTTGCAAATCTCTTTATCTATGGCGTAGTAAATTAAAGTGTCAAGATTGGAGCTCTACGATAACTAGGGGGCTGGCAAATCGATAAACTCGATAACGCAAAATCGATAGATGCAGCTATTTCGCAAGCCCTTACAGCTAGAACTACCAAATTTGGGGAGAAAATAGCTGCTACCAACTCCCAGAAAACTGCATCAAAAATTTTGGAGCCACGCCCACCCATACCGCCCCCAGCCCCCCCGCACTTTAACTTTGAGCTAGAGTCACCAAATTTGGTATGAGGATAGCAATTAACATCATAAATAGATCTGCAGCAAAACTTTGAACGCTACGCCCCCCATACCAGCCCCCAGCCACCCACCATATTCTACTAACTTTGAGCTAGAGTCACCAAATTCGGTATGAGGATAGCAATTAACATCACAATCAGATCTGCAGCAAAACTTTGGACGCCACGCCCCCCCATACCATCCCCCAGCACCTAGCCCCCCTTCTACCATATTCTACTAACTTTGAGCTAGAGTCACCAAATTCTGTTTGAGGATTGCAATTGACATCATAAATAGATCTACAGCAAAAGATTGGATGCCACGCCCCCCCTTACCAACCACAGCCCCCCTTCCCACAAATTTTACTATTTTTGAGCTAGAGTCACCAAATTTGGGAGGAAGATAGATTTTTGGCATCCCCATCTGCACCAGACAATCTTTGAGGCAGCCTACACCCCTGCCGTATCCACACACCATTGCAATCAGCTCTCTTTTAATCTGTTTTACTACTGGTATCGAGTATACCGCAGTCGGGTGCGTCCGACTGCAACGTTTCTACTTGTTTTCTTTTGTGACTGCTAAATTCGTAACAAAAGCTTAAAATATCAATTTTATTGAGCCCGGCTGAAAAATATAAACGGAAACGTTTCGGTTGCTGAGGAGCATGCTGTTGATGTTCTTAAATGATGTCAAATCATAATAGTTGAGACGGTGTAGGAAATGATATACTATTGCTACGCTCCTACTTGAAGGTGCAGCATATGCATATATGAACACACACAGCCAAATATCAGTATTCAAATGCTGGTCAATAATACTCTTACATGTTTTTAGTTTTATGACACTAGCCAACAATTTTGCCAACAGTCATGCAAAATTGCACACAAATTTCGAAAGTGTATTCAGTAGTTCAGTAGTGCATTTGTGTCGATGTCGTTTGCCGCCGAGACAGATAAAGCGAAAATATGAATAATATCAAAAACCTTGACAGGCAGGCCCGGCAAGCAGCGAAACAAACGCACACACACCGAAATACTCCCAATTGCACAGTCTATATCTTAGACTGTCTGTGCTTCGTGTCAAACGCCCTTTATACTAAAAGTCATGTCTCAATAATGGCGACTGATTTTGAAAAACTTTTCGATCGCGTGGGAATACATGCAGTGTTCAGCCGACTCAAACTCCGGGGAATTGGTCCAAGGCTTTATAATCATTGAAAGCCCTTTTTGACAAATCAAAGCGCGACAAAAATTTACCAAACACCCGTTCTTTGTATTGTTAGCAATTGCACAGTCTATATCATAGACTGTCTGTGCTATTACCATTAAAAATTCAGTTTGGAGCAAAAGTTTTGTGGAAAAACCCACGACCTTCCTCAACGCGCTATTTTCGGCATTTATAACTTATTTGCGAAAAGGAAACAAGCGAATTCATTGCATCAGAAAGCCATCATGTAAAAAGCCTAATAATAGACAAAACTCAACCAACAGCTACCAACTTATATACAATTATGCACGAATTTCAGATGACCATGCTGGATGTTAAAACATTAAGCGTCCTTTCAGAAGCACCTACTACGATATGTGAAACTTGTAAAGCCGTAACAAAGAATATGAATAATATTTGTTTAGTAAAAAGTTATAGAATTTATGCAGATCACCTAAAGTATGGCTTATCAACTCTGCATAAAGGACACGATTTTTTGAATGCGTTCTACTTATTGCTTACAGAAAAAATGGCAAGCTCGAGGTGAAGATAAGGCAAAGGTAGAAGCTAGAAAATCTGAAATCCAATTGCAACTTAGAAAGCAGATGGGCTTATTGGTGGATATTCCAGTGGGTAGTAATGGCAATACCAACAATAGAAATACTGCCAGACGGTTTTTTAGCTAACCCAATTTGGTAGAATTACTGGAGTTAGCGAAGCTCTAATATATAGTTTTAGTGTTATATTAAGGGTAATGGCTTGTGGATATCAAGTCAATACTGATTCATTCAGCTCATATGCCATGGAAACAGCTGAAATGTATGTCGTCGTAGGACTGCTTGATAATTTTAAAAAATCTTTAAATGACTCGGGTTCTTCTGATTCCGATTAATTTTTATACTCGATACCGAAGGTAAAGAGTATATTGGGTTTGTGCAATGTCTGTCATGGTGTCTGTCCGTCTGACCGTCTGTCCGTCTGTCCGTCCGTATGTTCGCAACTTATTTCCACACCCTTCAAGTTAGAGACTTCAAACTTTGCAAATCTCTTTATCTATGGCATAGTAAATTAAAGTGTCAAGATTAGAGTTCTACGATAACTAGGGGGCTGGCAAATCGATAAACTCGATAACGCGAAATCGATAGATCCAGCTATTTCGCAAGCCCTTACAGCTAGAACTACAAAATTTGGGGAGAAAATAGCTACTAACAATCCCCAAAAAACTGCATCAAAAATTTTGGAGCCACGCCCACCCATACCGCCCCCAGCCCCCCCCGCAGTTTAACACTAAAAATGCCCATATCTTCTACAGTTTTTGAGCTAGACCCACCAAATTTGGTACCAAGATAGGTGTTAACGATCCCGAACCCAATTCATAAAAACTTTGGATGCCACGCCCATCTATACTGCCCTATCCGCCCTCAACCACCCCAACGCTTCGCTAAAAACGGTAGTGCGTGTATCTTCCATAGTGTTTGAGCTAGAGTCACAAAATTTGGTAGGTAGATAACTGGTAACGACCCCCCAAAAACTGCATCAAAGTTTTGGAGCCCTACCCACCCATTCCGCCCCCAGCCTCCCCGCAGTTAAAAAACAGAAATGCTTATATCTTTTACAGTTTTTGAGTTAGAGCCACCAAATTTTGTGCCAAAATAGGTGATTATAGCCCCAAAATAAATGCATAAAAACTTTGGATGCCACGCCAATCCATACTGACCAAGCTGCCCCAAACCGCCCCAATGCTTCACTAAAAACGGGAATGCGTGTATTTTCCAAAGCGTTAAGGCTAGAGTCACCAAATTTGGTAGGAAGATAGCTAATAACAATCCCCAAAAAACAGCATGAGCCACGCCCCCCTGATCCCAAGCCCCCTGCATTTTGAAATCAAAAACGCCTATATTTTCCACATTTTTTGAGCTAGAGCCGCCAAATTTGGTGCCAAGATAGGTGATGAAGAGCCACCAAATTTGGTATGAGGATAGCAATTAACATCATAAACAGATCTGCAGCAAAACTTTGGACGCCACGCCCCCCCATACCAGCCCCCAGCACCCAGCCCCCCTTCTACCAAATTCTACTAACTTTGAGCTAGAGTCACCAAATTCGGTTTGAGAATAGCTATTGACATCATAAATAGATCTGCAGCAAAAGTTTGGATGCCACGCTACCCATACCAGCCCCCAGCCCCCCTTCCACCATATTCTACTAACTTTGAGCTAGAGCCACCAAATTTGGTATGAGGATAGCAATTAACATCATAAACAGATCTGCAGCAAAACTTTGGACGCCACGCCCCCCCTTACCAACCCCATCCCCCCTTCCCCCAAATTTTACTATTTTTGAGCTAGAGTCACCAAATTTGGTATGAGGATAGCAATTGACATCATACTCAGATCTTCAGCTAAAATTTTGATGCCCCCCCCCCCCCCCCTGCCTACCATCCACCATATTCTTCTAACTTTGAGCTAGAATCACCAAATTTGGAAGGAAGATAGCTTTTTGGCATCCCCATCTGCACCAGACAATCTTTGAGGCAGCATACACCCCTGCAGCAGCATACACCCCTGCAGCAGCATACACTCCTGCCGTATCCACACACCATTGCAATCAGCTCTCTTTTAATCTGTTTTACTACTGGTATCGAGTATACCGCAGTCGGGTGCGTCCGACTGCAACGTTTCTACTTGTTTTATTTATTAATGTGTTATGAATATATTAAAAATTTTAAATTAAAATTTTCAAAGGAATTTGTCTTCATTTACGCAAGTTATTACTAAAGTTCCGCTAGATGGTCAGCCTGGCCCACTGTGTTATGGCGTGATTGGGATAATTTGTTTACAATTATAAATAAATGGGTTTGTGTGAGATTCGAATGGATACCTACTATATATGTGTGTAAGTGAACGTTTGATAAGTTTGTAGTTTTGGTGGACTTTGGCTTTGTAATGATTTTTGTTATTTTGTTTCGGCTGTGTATCATAGGGATGTATGTGTGTCCCTTTGTGTATACATGTGCATATTTAATTGTATGCATAGCATGTGCCTTGACATTCATGTTTCGATCATTATGAATGAAGACAATAATAACTGCACTTATAGTTCATATTAATGAAATATATATACATGCTTAAAATTCTATTTCATGGTCAATATTATAAAATTGATTCGCCATCTCACATTAAGCTCAAGATACTTTGGTTATCGAGGTGCATTTCAGTTGCTAGTGCAATTGGGTGTGACGCCTTTCATACGAAAGGCAGGCAAGTTATTATTCATATCCAAGAACCTAACTTTGCTTCTGCAAACACTTGTCCACACAACTGTTCTTCTTCCCTTTGTAATGCACTTGAATATAAAAAAAAACACAAGATTTGGTTTTCCAAGGCAGGCAAACATCAGTCGGGCACAACCTACGCGCTGGCGGCGATTTGGGAGACACTCAAAGGAATAGGTTGGCTATCCCAGAGTAATACTGGCAGAACTAACCAATTATTCCCCCGAAGGGCTCTTTGTCACCGACCAGGGCGTTAAGTGAAGTTCTAAGGGTAATGAGGGCTAAACAGCTCGTTCGTCAAGCTTAGGGTAAGACCCGGAAGCCTGTGCGCTGGCTGTCTAATTTCATACGCCCGCACCAGTCACCGGCCGCGACCTTGAGAAACCTCTCGGACGCGTGTCAGAAATGCGAGTGAAAAGATTTGCCACGCACAGAGTAAGACTCGGAATGCGCGCTCATCCCACACTGGATCCTTCACAACTGCAACGCCTGGGTATTACCCACTTGTTGCTACACATGGAACATACCCAAGAGGCAAGCGTCGCAGAATCCAAATAAGACTCGGAAGATTCGCTAGCATACTCCTCAAGTTTGCAAGAGGCCGACTCGCTGAAAAGGGTTGAAGAGGAGGAAAACAAGAAAATATAACAACAACAGTTAAGCAATTCATTATCTTTATTAACACATACCATGGTATTGACATGTACAATGAACCATATCTCTATAGAGTTTGTTTAACGTGGCATGTTCCAGTATAGGATTAAAACCACGGTGCCCGTATATCCGAGGATATAGCACAGTGAGTCTGGATTAACCGCCAACTACGCCCCTTCGATATTTCTATTTCAGGTACCAATTTAAAGTTACTTATTTTTGGTAAAGTTACTTATCCTTGGTGAGGAGCGCCGTTTTATCTAAAGCGACTTCCGATATTTGGGCATCGGCACCCGGTTGAAACATACGCAACTCCACGCCGAGCATATACAGTACCCGCTTTGGGTTTAACCACAACCACCACGATACTCCCCGAGGGGCCGCAGCCGTTAACCAGGACGGAACAAGTTCCGCAGGCTCCTGATTACCCGTGGTACCGAATTTTTTAACTTCCGGTCAGGTCTCGTACCTTATTAGCTTTAAGATACTTCCAATTTAAACTCCAAAAAGTTTATGGTTTGGTGGACCATTAACTCCTTTAGTCGGCTCTTACGACAAGCGGTAGTAAACTGTGATTGATATTCTTTGACCCGTCAATCACACGGGCGGGTATTGACATGTACAGACGGGGGTTGCCCTAGGCCACACCAAATCGGCGTGCTGCTGCCCCGCGCGGCTTTTGGTCCATTAGGGGTGGGCGGGACTTACGACTATCCTTGTGTGTGTATATGCTTGTGTGCATGTTTATACTCGGTAAGAAGGTAAAGAGTATACTAGTTTTGTGCAATGTCCGTCATGGTGTCTGTCCGTATGTGCGCGATAACTGGGCGGCTGGCAAATCGATAAATTCGATAACTCAATAGCGATAAAGCCAGCTACTTCGCAAGGCCTTACAGGCCTTACAAATTTTGGGAGAAGATAGCTAGTAGCAGCCCCCAAAAAACAGCATCAAATTTTGGAGCCACGCCCACCCCATATGCCCCCAGCACCCCGCAGTTTAACACCACAAATGCCTATATCTTCTACAGTTTTTGAACTTGACCAAATTTGGTGCCAAGATAGGTGTTGACGACCGACAACCAAATTCATAAAAACTTTGGATGCCACGCCCATCCATTCTGCCCTAGCCGCCCCCAACCGCCCTAACGCTTCTCTGAAAACTGTACTGCGTGTATCTTCCATAGTGTTTGAGCTTGAGTCATCAAATTTAGTATTAAGATAACTATTAACGATCCCCAAAAAACTGCATCAAAATTTTGGAGCCTTGCCCACCTATTCCGCCCCCAGCTACCCGCATTTTTAAACCACAAATGCCAATATCTTCTACAGTTTCTGAGATTGAGCTACCTAAAGGTGTTGACGACCCCAACCAAATTCATAAAAACTTTGGATGCCACGCCCATCCATACTGCCCTAGCCGCCGCAACGCTTCGCTAAAAACGGGAATGCTTGTATCTTCAAAAGTGTTTAAGCTAGAGTCACCAAATTTTTTGAAAAGATAACTGTTTATGACTCCAAAAAACTGCATCATAGTTTTGTAGCCACGCTCCCCCTTTCCCCAGCCCTCTGCATTATGAAATCAAAAATGTCTATATCTTCCACAGCTTTTGAGCTAAAACCACAGAATTTGGTGTCAAGATTGGTGATGAAGAGACCCAAAAAAATTTGCACGCCACGCTTCCCCATATCAGCCCCCAGCCCCCATTCCACCATATTCTACTATTTTAAAGCTAGAGTCACGAAATTTGGTATGAGTATAGCAATTGACATCATACACAGATCTGCTGCAAAAATTTTGGTGTTACGCCCCCATAGCGCCCTAGCCCCCCTTTCCACACCTTTAACAAAATTTGAGCTAGAGTAACCAAATTTGGAAGAAAATTGCTTTTTGGCATCCCCATCTGAGGCAGCGTACAACCCTGCCACACCTCATTGCAATCAGATCTGTTTTTATCGGTTTTGTTACTGGTATCGAGTATACCGCAGTCGGTTGCGTCCGACTGTAACGTTTCTATTATTTTTTTTTTTAATTCATTATTACTTAACCTACATACTTTCATGTATACTAAATATATATATACATATATATATATATATAAATAAATAAATATATATATATAAATATATATATACATATATATATATATATATATATATATATATATATTAGCGGAACATGATACTGGCGGTACGGCCGTGAGGTAATGCGTCGCCAATGGCTATGTTCCGCCTTATCCATTTGCCCTCTACGCTCGAGCTCAGCCTTACGCAGACCGGTCATGACCGCCGCCGCAAAAGCACTGAACGCTTCCCTGTTAGCGCTGTTGACCAGCATCACTAGCACGAGCTTTCTCCAGATCTTCCCGAAGCCCGGAGAAAGTCCGCAGTAAAGCAAGACGTATTCAGCAAGGCGTATTCAGCATCCTCACACGTCTCCACAAAAAGTGCAGAACGGGGCACCCTCATGCTCAAATCGGTGCAGGTATTGGCGAAAGCAACCATGACCACTTAGTAGTTGGTTGGTATAGAAATTCAGCTCACCATGCCGCCTGTTATGCCACGATGTAATGCTCGGAATGAGGCGATTTGTGCAGCGCCCTTTGCTTGACGGATCCCATTGCCTCTGTCAGTTCTCCGGCCTTCGTGCTAGCGTACTCCAGGTGCTCCTTGAAGCATAGCCTGGTATCGAGCATCACGCCCAGGTATTTAATTACCCTCTTTGGGTGCCAGAGTATGTGCCAGAATTTAGGTGTGTCTGAGTGTGTGCCTGCGTGTGTATGTAAATGCCGGGGTGAGTGTGCATTCACTTTCGCTGTGCACTATAAAAGAACGGACACCAGTTTTGCACTAAGTCGCTGCCGCTGTTGCGGTTGTGCGCTATTACTGTTGCACGCCGCTGCGTACTGTGCAGGTTGTTGCTGTTGCTGGGCTTGTCGTTGTTGTCGCGTTACTGCTGCGCACTGTAGCGGCTGGCTGCTGTGCTTGTTGTTGTTATTGTTACCTCGGGTACCGGAGAGCTGGGGTTTATTTCGTTTAAAGCTGCAAGACCAAACTTTGCTAAGGTCCGGTTTCTCAATGTCCGGTTAGCGTAACTATCCCAAGTTTAGTCAAAATTGAGTTTCTCAATCTGGGTTTAGGGCTTAGCGTGCGAAACACTTAACTGATCCTTGAGTGCCGGCTAACATTTATGCTTCGTTTAATATCGCTAAAACCATCGTTAGGCAAACAGCTGACTCAAGACGACACTTAAATTATATCTATATGAGAAGCAAAATGGAATCCCATAAGCGCATTTTGAAGAAATGGAGCAGCCGGTGAATAGTTCTAGGATCTACAAAGACAGGGTGAACTATTTTACTGAATGAAGCCAAATTTGTGCAGAGGTTCAGATTGACGAAGTCAACTTACAAAATAGTTCCAGCTCGAGCACTGAAGTGAACGGACACTTTCTGCCATGCTTCGTCTTTCTGTTTCCAAGAAACAGCATCGCTCCTTTTATTCTCCAAAATGCTGCTATTTGACTCAACAAGGTCAACAAGTATATGCTATTCAGAGACCGAAAATTGTTTTCCCCGCTGCCGTTTACGGTTTTCAGCCAAGCTCATTAAATGCAATTTATTTTCCATTTTAAATAAAATTATAAATTTCAAATGACAACAGAAGGAGAATTCGGCAGTCACAAAACAAAACAAGTAGAAACGTTGCAGTCGGACGCAACCGACTTCGGTATACTCGATACCAGTAATAAAACCAATAAAAAGAGACCTGATTACAATGGGATGCGGATACGGCAGGAGTGTACTGCGTCAAAGATTGTCTGATGGAGAAGGGGATGCCAAAAAGCTTTCTTACTTCCAAATTAACTTAACTCTAGCGCAAAGTTTGTTAAAAGTGGCATCCAAATATTTGCTGCAGAAATGTGTATGATGTCAATTGCTATCCTCCAACCAAATTTGGTGAACAGATATTGGTATTGGTATTTGGTAACAACCCTCATAAAGCTGCATCAAAAGATTTGGAGCCTCGCCAACCCATTCCGCCCAGCCCCCCGTCTCACATTTTACAAACTTTGAGATTATCATCAAATTAGGTTGGAAAATATAAGTTGACATGCCAAAAAGATCTGCATATAAACTTTGGATGTCATGCCAACCAATACCGCCCCCAGCCACCCTTTCCCAACCTTGTACTAACCATGAGCTAGAGTCACTGACTTTGGTAGGAGGATAGCAATTGACATCTCAGAAAGATCTGCATACAAAATTTGGCTGACACCCCAGCCATGCCTCCTTCCCCCCTTCCCCCACACTTAATAACTCTGAACTAGAGTCACCAATATTGGTAATAGGATAGCAATTGACATCATACACTGAGCTGCAGCAAAAATTTTGGTCCCACGCCCCCCATACCACCCCCAGCCCTTATCTTTTACGAACTTAAAAGCTATAGTCAACAAAATTGGTAGGAAGATAGCAATTGACATCCCAGAAAAATCTGCATAAAAACTTTGGATGTTTCTCTCTTTTTATTGTTTTTATGACACGTATCGAGTATACCGCAGTCGGTTGCTTCCGACTGCAACGTATCTACTTGTTTTCCATAATTGTGTTTGCAATTCTTAGCATGATTTATCGCTATCGCACTATTGGTAGGGCAATATCTTAAATAATAAACAGACCTGAAGTTCATCACTGTTTTCATGAATATTCCCGAAACACAAAAATATAAAAATCTCGAAATATCGTTTTTAATGCAAAATACTCACTTGGCAATCAGACCCAGCCTTTGTTACTAACTAGCCACATTAATTTGGACATTTTTTAATTATCCCTATATACTTTACTGCCGTCCACAGTGCTCTTCTTGTTCTTATACATACTATACGCACACTGAAGACACATGTTAATTGCATTTTGGCAGGTAAACTTTCTTATATGCCAACTGTCTGCGCTCTTCTTGGCCTCGCTTTTCCGCTCGTGGCTGCATCCATCGAAGATTTCTTACGAAGTGCGTCACGCCTTTGCATTATCGTTGGGCCTATTCTTCGGCTACTTTTGCTTTGGAAAACAGTCAATACATATTGCTGGGCTGCCGGCAGTATGTTACATTGTAATACGAACTCAGGATCCGCGCATTGTGCAGAGGTATTTGTGGAAAAAAAAAACACTTTAATTTGAGTTTATCTCATACATATATACCTTACTGTGTTAACATTTGCAGAAGCGTCATACTGGTGGCCATGGGATATTTGTTATGCGTACACCTTATGCGTCAGATATACGATTACGGCTCATATGCATTGGATATAACAGGACCACTGATGATTATAACACAGAAGGTGACCAGTTTAGCATTCAGCATTCACGATGGCTTCGTGCGTAAGGATGATGTGAGTTCTTGGTGCAAATTAAATACATATCAAAAACTATTTTTATTCATCCATTTAACAGGACATGACAAAAGCTCAGCAATATTATGCGATTAGGAAAATACCATCGACATTAGAGTTTTTCTCTTATGTCTGGCACTTTCAGAGCCTTTTGGCCGGCCCTTTAGTCTTTTACAAGGACTACATTGAATTTGTGGAGGGCTACAACCTGCTGAAGCGTCCGGCGAGCAATGTAAGTAACATATGATGTTAGTGCAGTCAGATCAGGTCGATATTCCGCCTGTGACTCATTAATTATATATCGTTCGCCACTTTTTTTGCAGTGCAATCTGGACATCGGTAAATCGGAATTGGTGTTAGAGCCATCACCGACAAAAACAGTGATTCGCAAAGTTCTTGGCAGCTTTGTGTGTGCATTTATATTCATGAAGTTTGTGAAAGTTTATCCGGTGAAAATTATGAAGGATGATAATTTTATTAATGAAACAGGCATACTCTACAAATTTTGGTATGCCATATTGGCAACCACCTGCATACGCTTCAAGTATTATCACGCATGGCTCTTAGCTGATGCCATATGCAATAATTCAGGCTTAGGCTTCGACGGATACGACAAGGATGGCAATGCCAAATGGGATTTAATATCTAACATAAATGTGCTGTCATTCGAGGTGAGTCCAATTCGGCACAGTCAGTAGTTAAAACTATAAACACTTTTGTAATCGCAGTTTGCGTCTAATTTTCGAGATGCCATTAACAATTGGAATTGTGGTACCAACCGCTGGCTTCGCACACTTGTGTACGAGCGCGTGCCGAAAAAGTATGGCACTCTTTTAACGTTCGCACTGAGCGCTGTGTGGCACGGTTTCTATCCGGGCTACTACTTAACCTTTGCCACTGGCGCCATGGTGGTGACAGCAGCGCGCACAGCTCGTCGCATGTTCCGCTATCGCTTCCAGAGCACACAGTTTACTCGAGTGTTTTACGACATTCTAACCTGCTTTTTCACACGCATCGTTATGGGCTACGCAACATTTCCTTTTGTATTGCTTGAATTCATGGCAAGTTCATCTTCAATCTCCTCTATATTTGATTATTTGATTAAACTAATTAAAATTCTTTCTCATTTAACAGGGCAGCATTAAATTGTACCTGAGATTTTATTTGTGCCTTCATCTTATATCACTAGTGACCATATTTATATTACCGCGATTCATACAGGGCGAGCAGCGCGCACAGCAATCCAGCAGGAACTCCGCTGGAATGGATGTGCCTGATGGTCAAAGCGACATTGATAAAATCAGAAGTAACACGGTTGCTGTTTCCGCTCAGCCGCTGACTGTAAATAGCACAAATTATCTCAAAGATGATGAGGGGGAGACACGTAAAGAATCCGCTGAACGTAATGACACATTGCCACATCAGCCACTATTGCATCAGCACAACAGAAAGCAAACTCAGCCACTGAATAATCAAATACTTCAATTATGCCCTCAGCTGCAGCAGCATGCGCAGAGCCCACAGCCTCACAATCAGTATCAGCAGCAATCGTGTGCTCGCGACGCGGTTAGGGTACCACACGACCAGTGCGAAATGGATCAGTTGTCAAGCAAGCTCAAGGAAAAGATTGAAGCGGAAACCAAAAATATTGAGGAATTTATTGATAGGACTGTTACCGATACCGTTAGCGGCATTGTTGAGTTCAAAAACGATCTGATGCGTGACATTGAGTTTCCCAAACTGAAGCTAGCCGCCGGTTCTGTAAGTAGTAGTGCCGCCAATCTGGTGGACGCGGCCGCTGCTAGCCTTCGCAAACGAAAAACATCTTCCCTCGAAAGCAACAGCACCAACTCGGGCAGCGTGCTCCCAGAACCCGGCCAGGAGGAAAATAGCGCTGTATTTTTGAAAAAAGAGATTGATGTGATTAATGCTGTGGTGCAGCAATCAAATGTTTTACCTGCTGTGCTTAGCAACGGGCATGCCAAATAGTAGCTGAACAGAGAACTAAAATGAAAACTGTAACAATTGTATAAATAACTGTTTTTTATTTAACCCGCTAAAAGCGGCAGAGTGTATGAAAAATATTTCTGTAGCTGCACAGCTTGAAAACACGCACACACAATTGCAAAATAACAAAAATTAACCATTAAAGACAAAAAATTTTCAAACAAGTTTTGGTTTCAAATTTTAAAATTCTATGGTAAAGTTAATAATGACGATGATTAAAACGCAAATTAAAAGATCTGCATAGTATTTATAACATTAAATTATTATTTGGACGAAAGTTAATATCCGATCAATATTAATGTAATTTGTGTACGTTAATTTCATCAGTACGCACTTTGTTAAATGAATGTATGTACTCTCTTGTCTTCGAGCAAATAATGAAGATAACCAATATGCATTTACACTCAATTATCTTTTCATGCAGTAGATACGTTCCAAAGCGCCCCGTGCGAAAAAAATAGCATTAAAAAAATACGCTAATGTATAGTTAAATTAGGAATGTGTCCCATTATTTTCAAAAACGCATAAATCTAAATATTCATATAAATTAAGACATCAATTACATTATATCATCAACGCTAACTCATGGGGTAAGAGTTCCTAGTTCCTAGCAATAGTTCTCCCACTCATTTTTCAAACCACCACACATTCACCCACGTTGACATTACAATAATATCTGCCAAAATCACCCACATGTGTAACTGGTCTATTCTCCACAACTCTTACGGTTGTGGCCATTTCCCTGTATTAAACCAACTCACCACCCAATACGACCCCGATCACACACCATCTCTGCCTAAATACAAAACCGACCATGACAACTGGGATATCTTCATAAATAACTGCACACAAAACTCCGATTACAGAGCAGGCGGACGCTTAAATCACCAAGTAGCCCAAATAACAAAATGCATTACAGCAGCTGGAAATTGCACTATTCCGCAATCCAAAAAATTCCTTATAAAGCCAAAATACCCTGGTGGAACTTAACACTTCAGGAACTAAGAGAACCTGAACCCACTTGCAATAAATGTTTTACTTCTTACGTCCTAAAAGTTTGCTTCAAATAATGATCAATTTAAACAAAACTGACTTAACTTTACGTTATCGTCGTTGTTTCCTAACCGATTTGGACGAAATTTTGAGAAAAGTTCTATCGTTACCCGTAATTTCAACCCCCATTTTTATATTTTTTCCAAATTCGATATAGTTTTGTAATCGATTCCATGTGTATATCGGAAACCGGATTAGTCATCGATAATTTGAAACAAACTTGTTCTGTTCATGGTATAGGAGAGCTTATATTTAAAATCTGAAGTCACTAGGTCTTGTAGTCTCTGAGACCTGCGCGTTCATACAGACGGACGGACAAGCGGACATGGTCATATCGACTCGGCTGTTGATGCTAATCAAGAGTATATATACTTTATTGGGTCGGAGATGCTTCCTTCTGCCTGTTACATACTTTTGCAAAAAACCATTATACCTTGATTTACCCATTTTATGGGTACAGGGTATATAAAGACAATACCACTTTTGATTAGAAAAATTTACCACCCGAAAAAAGTATAGACCGATATCCGCTCCACTTAAATGTATTACAACATACTCTGAGATAATCATCTGCTCTTTTCGCATTGCAGAAGAGTGTGGCAAAGTATGGGCAAGGTACTCAATGGACTATATCTCTATAGAGAATGTTTAACGTGACGTGTTCCCGTACAAGGGTAAAACCACGGTGCCCGTATATCCGAGGATATAGCACAATGAGTCTGGAATAAGCGCCAACTAACGACCCTTCGATATTTCTATTTCAGGTATCAATTTAAAGTTACTTATTTTTGGTGAGCAAGCTTCTACCTTGGTGAGGAGCGCCGTTTTATCTAAAGCGACTTCCGATATTTGGGCATCGGCATCCAGTTGAAACATACGCATCTCCACGCCGAGGATATACTCTACCCGCTTTGGGTTTAACCACAACCACCACGATACTCCCCGAGGGGGCGCAACCATTAACCAGAACGGAACAAGTTCCGCAGGCTCCTGATTACCCGTGTTACCGAATTTTTTAACTTCCGGTCAGGTCTCGAACCTTATTAGCTTTAAAATACTTCCAATTTAAACTCCAAAAAGTTTATGGTTTGGTGGACCATTAACTCCTTTAGTCGGCTCTTACGACAAGCGGTAATATACTGTGATTGATATTCTTTGACCCGTCAATCACACGGGCGGAAACCTTCGTTCTTTCTTTCATCCTTTGGCATTTTTTCCCCACATCCTCAAAGCATTCTCTCTCCTCTCACCATCGATTGCAGCGGTTCACTTTTAGTCGCCTCGTACGACAAGCAGTCGCTTACTGTGGTAGAATTCTTTCCCACTAACCCCATGGGAACAACCTTGGCGCACCAAGTACTAAATTTCGCCATTTCACGCAGCGCAACACGATCATTGGCTACTTTTGCTTTCCTTTGTCACCGTTTGCACCAGATAGACCATTATTTCACGTCACCCATATATGACGATCATATGGCTACCTCTATTCCTCTCCAGCGCGCTCTTTAGTCGCCTATTACGACAAGCAGTTAGCACACTGAGGGGGTATTCTACTCCCGCCACCCTCACGGGGAGGGCAAGGTACTCAAGTGGACAATATCTCTATAGAGTTAATTTAACGTTGCATGTTCCAGTATAGGATTAAAACCACGGTGCCCGCATACCCGAGGATATAGCACAGTGAGTCTGGATTAAGCGCCAACTAACGCCCCTTCGATATTTCTATTTCAGGTACCAATTTAAAGTTACTTATTTTTGGTAAGCAAGCTTCCACCTTGGTGAAGAGCGCCGTTTTATCTAAAGCGACTTCCGATATTTGGGCATCGGCACCCGGTTGGAACATACGCAACTCCACGCCGAGGATATACTCTACCCGCTTTGGGTTTAACCACAACCACCACGATACTCCCCGAGGGGCCGCAACCATTAACCAGGACGGAACAAGTTCCGCCGGCTCCTGATTACCCGTGGTACCGAATTTTTTAACCTCCGGTCAGGTCTCGTACCTTATCGACTTTAAGATACTTCCAATTTAAACTCCAAAAAAGTTTATGGTTTGGTGGACCATTTACTCCTGTAGTCGGCTCTTACGACAAGCGGTAGTATACTGTGATTGATATTCTTTAACCCGTCAATCACACGGGCTGAAACCTTCGTTCTATCTTATCCTTTGGCATTTTTCCCCCATATCCTCAAAGCCTTCACTCTCCTTTCACACTCCTTTCACACTCCTTTCGACATCGTTTACAGCGGTGCACTTTTAGTCGCCTCGTACGACAAGTTGTAGCTTACTGTGGTAGAATTCTTTCCCACTAACCACACGGGAACACCTTGGGACACCAGGTACTGCGTTTCGCTTAATCTCGCTTGGCAGACGATCATTTGCTACTTTCCTTCCCTTGATCACCGTTGACAACGTTTGTAGACCATTATTTCACGTCACATCTACCCATTGTGACGATCATAAGGCTACCAGCATACTCTCCAGCGCGCATTTAGTCGCCTCTTACGACAAGCAGTTAGCACACGGTGTGGGTATTCTACTCCCGCCCACCACTAGGGCAAGGTACTCAGCACATACCAATTTTTCAGCAGAATACGTACTAAAAAATGATTTATCAGTCCAATCCATACTGCACAAACCACCTATCTGTTTCCGCCAAACATATAGATTCCAATTTTACTCTTATAGAAATTGAATGTGCTTCAAAAATCAAAAAGAAAAAGCCCACGTGCTGACAGCACATCCTTTCCTATGCTTAAACACATTCCCACTTAACTATAAAATATACTCCTCACAACATTTAACAACATGCTAGATACAGGCTCCTATCCCCACACATGGAGATCAGACATAATTATACCAATAGCCAAACAAAATAAAACTCTCCACGAAGTAAACAGCTATCGTCCGATCTCCTTTTAATCCTCCCTAGGCAAAATTGTAGAAAAATCATTGGCAAAAGACTGATGTGGTTCATTGTCTCACAACCAAGTAGCTTTCAAAAGAAAAAACCATACAATACAATGGTCGCCTTTTTGCGAATCCAACACTTCGTGCACCGACAGTCTAAGATAAATACTGTGCAATTGCTAACAATAGCTTTAAGAGCTTTCCCGTTTCTAGGAGCAGGCGAGAAAGCAGATTTTTGTTTCACTATCCCTTGCGCTCATCGTTCGGGCCAAATGTTGACCAACATTGCATAACTCTACGGTTCAACAGGGAAGGAAGATTAATTAAAAGAAGTCTACTTGAATAGAGGGGTAGGTCTATTCCTGGAACCTAGTTAAAACATCTAAGCGCAAACAGAAGAAATTTCCTATGCACAGATTCAATTCTATCCTGGTGAAACCCGTATTGCGGGAACCACACACAAGATCCATAGCGTTTTAGTGGTGGTTTTAGCGTTTTAGTGGTGTAGGGATCATCGAACTCTTTTGACCACCGCTTGATGAAGCCAAGAACGTTTATGGCCTTATTGACCATCGACGATATGTGAGAATCAAATTTTAATTTGCTGTCAAGAATGATGCCTAAATCTTTAATTTCAAAAACGCGGACAAGTGGTGAAGCATCAATTACGTAGTGAGCAGTATGACGGGTACCTCTACAAAAAGTCATGATTTTACATTTTGAACTATTTAAATTTAATAAGTTACAGCGGCACCAGACTGACAGTGCACCCAAGTCCGATTGTAGTAAGTTACATAGAGAATCATCATTATAGGTGAAACATAGCTTTACCATACATCATCAGCAAACATATAAACACGAGAGTTAGTAAGAACAGCCGGAACATCGTTAATAAATAGATTAAATAGCAATGGTCCCATGTGACTCCCCTGAGGAACACCAGAGGTAACCAAAATAGATTTGGATACAGAAGATTTAAAAACTACTTTTTGTGTTCGGCCACACAAGTACTCAGAAAGCCACGACAGGAGTTTTGCTGGAAATCCAATAATATTAAATTTTTGAAGCAACAAATAATGACTAACAGAATCAAATGCCTTACTAAAATCTGTATAAACGAAGTCAGTTCGCATTTTGGTCTGAAACCCTTTGATCACAAGTGAGGTAAACTCAAGAAGGTTGGTGGTAGTAGAACTTCGCCTAACAAAACCGTGTTGATAAGGGAAATAATTGAACTACACAAGTGTTGCAATTGAGAGCATATAATTTTTTCGAAGACTTTCGAATGGCAGACAACTTGGATATACCCCTATGGTTTTTAACGTTAGACTTGGAAGAATTTTTATGGAGTGGAATAATAAAAGATTCCTTCCATATACCAGGAAACACAGCTGAGTCAACTGACAAGTTAAATAATTTATCTAAGGGTTTACAAAGTGATTCCGCACAATATCTAAGTATACAACCTGGCACTCCATCTGGACCAGGCAAGAAGCCGGGTTTGATAGAGCTAAGGTCACATAGCGTACACTCAGTAATAGCTGGGACATATATGCAGTTTGACGCTTGAACTTGAAAAGGATAGGAATTATTGCATCTATATAAACTCGAGGAGTATACTGATTGAAAATACTCAGCAAATAGATTGGCCACTGCCTGATCGAAATTATGTTTTGTATTATCAAGGTAAACCGAGGATGGCAAGCAAGAAGATTGACGTTTAGAGTTAACAAATTTATAAAACTGTTTCGGATCGCGGGAAAAATTTAATCTGCAACGATTGAGATAATTGTTATAACAAAAAATGTTTACAGAAATAAAATTTGACTTTGCAATTATATACGAGGATAAATTTATTGTATTTCCAGATTTTTAAATTTTTTATAGGATCTTGTCTTCACGTTTTTTAATTTTGATTGTTCCCTTGTAAACCCAGGTGGTTTATTTTCATTTGATGGACAAGTGAAGGGAACACAGATATCCAAATGTGAATTCAAAGTCCTATAAAAAATCGTAATGACAATTTCTGTATCACTACAAGAATAAAGGTGAGACCAATTAGTATGCTGAAGCTGCTGAAGCAAATCATTCAATTTAGTAAAGTCAGTTTTACGAAAGCAACGGGGCTTTAAAGAATTATTAGATGCTGGACTAGGGTTAAGAATTTGAAAGGAGACTTCTAAGGTTGGATGGTAGGTATCTTCTGGAAGCACTGGACGGGGTACTCTACCAACATTACTACGATCCGAGTCAGAAACAAATATCAAATTTTATTACTACAGTTATGCACCGTGTTAACTTGTGATAGGCCTAACTGAAAGGCCACGATAAAATCATCAAAAGTTGCTGGTGATTGCGCCGAAGATGTGTCATTCGCAGACCATTCAACATGTGGCGAATTAAAATCAAGATAAAGACTGTGCAATTGCTAACAATAGCTTTTAGAAAGTGAGCAGGCGAGATAGCAGATTTTTGTTTCACTATCCCTTGCGCTCATCGTTCGAGCCAAATGTTGACCAACAACCAATAACTGTAAAAATTTTTAAGCTATTGCATAGCTTTTATCGCAGGCTTTGGGTGGGGACCGAATCAAGAAATTCTGAAACGCGAAACTTTCCGTTACAAAAATGCATAACACTGACTGTACGAAGCTCGCAGCTCCGAAATCCGACGAATTCGTAAACAGCTGTTTATGATAAAGTATTTAGGTCGATACTATAGACTCTATAGGTAAATATCTATCATATCTTTTTAATGCCACACTTACAGCATGTGCGCCTCGTAAGTATACGAGTATATGTAGGTACATATATGTAGGTATGTTAGTATATATGTATACATAGGTGTAACTATGAACAATAGTGAATAGCTCGGCTGAGCGTTCGCCTAACTTGTTTGTATATGGTGCGACTGAAGGAAGCTTGCTGCTCCGAAATCAGAGCTCAACGACTTTTTGTATAGTAAAGTATAGTGTATACTATACACATGTATATAACGGTGAATAGCTGCACTATTAAAATTTGTAAAAAAGTGATTGAAATATGAATAAACAAAGTGCATTTGTTGATGAAGAAAGTGGTGAACAAATACTGAAAGAAAATGAGTCAGTTCTCAATATACATACATTTTATTGTAATTATTATCATGTAATGGGTATAATTATTCGTTAAAAGAACGATGATTTACTTATTTCGCGATGATTACTCTTTCAGCTCGCGCTAATACGTGCGCTTGGCGTTAGGGTAACCGGAAAGAAGAGCGAGATCAGTTAAGTGTGGCCAAACCACACTTAACACTTAAAAACTCAACGCTTAAAACTAACATCGGTACTTAAATACTATCTTACAATATCTAGACACTAACATAAAATAGGCAGGTTTAACATAAATACAGAACATAAATACTTTACAATCACAAATTTTATATTAAAATGAGCGATCTTAAAGGTAGCCCTCTTTTATACACACAAACACACACACACACATATAGTTTAAATTCTCATGCATCTATATGTATATATATATTTATATATTTGGTTTAATGGTTTAAACTATGTAATGAAGAATGAATATATTTATATTCATATACATATATATATATACTAGCTTTTGCCCGCGACTTCGTCCGCGTGGAATAGTGACTTCCGGCATATTTTTGGTTTTTCCCACATAGTTCCCGTTCTTGCGGGATTTTCGGAATGGTCGAGTTTCCGCAGAATTTTTAGGATAAAACCTATGTTTTTTTTTCGAGTTCCAAACTATTTATATCTGTACAATTTTTTAAGTAAACTAAATTATTATAGAACTTCTGCATATACTACATTTTTTGTTTTATTGTCTTGTGGCAGAAGAATATATTGATTTTCGCCACAACCTGATCTTGATAAGGCGACGTATAACTGGCCGTGCGAAAAACAGTCTTGGCGTAAATCGATCCCCACGTGTTTGAATGTCTGCCCCTGTGATTTATTTATTGTGACTGCGAAGGATAATTTAATCGGAAATTGTATTCTTTTAAAATTGAAAGGTAAGTCGTTGGGTATCATTGGGATGCGGGGTATGAGGACTGTTTGACCAACTGCTGAACCAGTCAAAACTATTGCAACGATGACGTTATTGCGCAGAAATTTTACTTGAAGTCGGGTCCCGTTGCATAAATTTGGTGGTTTGAGATTTCTTAGTAAAATGATTGGGGCACCTATTTTTAAATTAAGAGAATGTGGGGGAAGGCCGCTTGGGTTCAAGGAATTGAGGAACTCCTGTGGGTAATTAACTACATCTTCTTGATCCATCACGGTATCAATGGATGTGTAGGTTACAATATCTCCTGGGAGTTTACTTAAAATTATATCATTTATTTCGTCAACGTTACTATTTCTTGCCGCCAATATTGCTCTTTGACACATCCATTGGTGGTCCTTGTTTTCTATTTGGCTGATGTCAGGGTATACCTTAGTTATTAATTCCTCGATGTTACCCACTTTTACTCCTAAATCGCAATCAATTTCAATTTTATTATTAGAATGAGGTATTTTCCCGTCTCCTACAGAAAGTAATTTTGACGGGAAAGTTATACTACCTCCCCCCAAATGTGCTCTCATATTTGTAGATAATTTTAAAATATTTACAAATTTCCATAATGGAGAACTTTTAAGGCAAGCCTTCACAATGTCTGCTCTGGTTCCCCTTACTATTACCGGTAAGGTTTGGCGAAAGTCCCCGGCAAACATAACCGTAATCCCACCCATGATTTTATCACAGTTTCTAATATCTCGGAGAGTTCTGTCTAGAGATTCTACGTGAGCTCTATGTATCATGGTACATTCGTCCCAGATTATTAGACTGACGTCTTGTAAAACTTTTCCCAAAGGTCCATTTTTGCGTATAGAGCACACGCTATCTTTCTCTAAAGACACAGTTAGGGGCAGTTTAAAAGTGGAATGAGCTGTGCGTCCACCTGCTAATAAAGTTGCAGCAATACCTGACGACGCTACTGCTAAGGCTAGCTTTCCTAGAGACCTTACTTTTGCCAATATAAGATTAGTAATAAACGTCTTGCCGGTCCCACCGGGAGCATCCAAAAAGAAAATTTTTCCTTCATTAAAACTAACACTTTTCATGACACAATTATACGTTGTCACCTGGTCATTTACTAATCTTGGTTAATTTTCTGTGATATATTCATTTAAATCATTTAAATTATATGGTTTTCGCAACGCTACTTCTAACGGGTCCAGAAGCGAATTATTTCTTTTTGCTGCAGGAAGCCCAAAGTCGGTTAGGGATTTATCTGAAATCTCATGAATTTTATCTTCAATTATGATTAGTCCATCATTGTATATATCATCATTATATGCTAATGTCATATCCTGATTCTCATTACGCATTCTGTTTAATATATCTTCACATAGAGCATCACGAAATTTATTCCATAACTCTAAGGGGTCAGATGGTTGGCAAAATATAAGGATAGTGGTAAATAATTCTCTTAATTTTGTAGCTGGCTCGGATATAATTGCATCGGACATGGTATTTTGCCAATGTTCATCTCCCTCCAGTAAACCTAATTCCTTGCAAGCGCCTTGGTACGTTTGGAAAATAACACCATTCACGGTTCGTAGATGTTGAAATGACATTGGACCGCGAACATATTGCAGTAACATTCTTAAATAAAAACATTCAGTTTGAGTTGGATGAATGTTATAAACACGGCCTAAAGTTGTGTCTTTTTTTACACCGGGATATCCCTCAACATCTTGCCCGCGTCTTCTTCTAGAAAATGAATTTCTTTGCCAAACGTAATACTGGGGAGCTTCGTGATATAAAAGGGTTTTTGCAAAATCGTCGCTTTTGCAGAGATCAAAGAACGCTGTAAGTGTCGTTGATGAAGGATTGTTCACACGATCTTGGAGATTTTCATTATTATAAAAATATACTCTTTGTCCATTTTCCAAATGAACGGCTAAATGAACTACTGCCGGAAAACGTTCATGAATCGAAAATTGAAAAATTCTCCAAAACGCCTCCGAGGAACTTATATAGCGACCATTTAGATATTTTTCTACTTCGTCGTTATTACTTTGTAACGAAAATGTGGCTTGATCAGAACCTTTATGAATATACTTACAGATGTATTTAATAGCTTTGACCGATTGACAAAACTCTACGTTAATGTGTGCATTGAAAATGCGTGACAGCAGTGGATTATAGGGAACCACCCAACGATTATCCACGCTCATTTCTGTACCTTTTACACGAATTATAGCTGTGAATCCACCATTATCTGGAGACCTGCGTCTGTAGGTTGGATAACCGTCATCCCCGGTTTGTGTTTCCGAAATAAAATGCCTCGGGTACTTTTTAGAACAAACGTTTTCTTTCATACATGGTGATGCAGGATTATGAAATCCGCAAGGACCATGTATCATATTTTTTATGACAATATTATGAAGAATCGGATCTTGTTGTATGTCAGGTATTTCAGCCGATATTATTGCATCTATAGAATCTGGTTGAACTTTGTTAGCCAGCCACAATAAAATATGGGCGTGAGGTAAACCTCTTTTTTGCCATTCTACACTGTAAAAAAAGGCTTTCGATGGGCCAAAAATATGTTTCTTCGTTAATAGGTCTATCATTTTTTTGAGTTTTAAATGAAATACCCTAGAAATTAAATCGTGTCTATCATAAGAATGTTGATTGGGCAATAACTCACTTTTTATTTCTGGCCATTCGGGGTTACATGTAAATGTAATGAAGAGGTCAGGTCTTCCAAATTTCCTGACATATGTCATGGCATCTTGACTTTTTTCATTCATGAATCTGGGGGATCCTGTAAATGACGACGGCAATATAACGTGCTGGCCAATATTAGAAGCGTTTAAATGTCCATCATTTACGACGGCATCTCTTAAATGAATGTAATCTTCTGCTCTCAATTTTTTTTTTGATTTCTTTTGATGAAGTTCAGCCTCTCAGAAATCATTTTTGCCGCCATATCAACACAATATTGGTTGAATAATCCTTTAAAATAATGTATACTGTTAAAGTCATTTATTCTCACCATGAATCTAAATGCATAAAACTGCATACATGAAACAGTTTTAGATGTAGCCGTAGTATTCTGCTGTGGAATATTAATACAGTATCCGTCGTTTCCAAAGGGAAACAGTAAGGGATATTGAAGCGGGTCATAAGATCTATGAATTTCAGAAACTCGTTGAAGTCGACCATCTCTCGCAGTCAATACAATATCACGGGGACCTTTGTCTTCATCTATCATAAGAACAGCTACTTCATCTACTACCGGCGCATTATACCGACCTCTATGCTCATTAGGAGGTTTTACATCAGCATGAATGATAAGTTTTAAATCATTCGGTGGTCTATTTTCTAGATTGTACTTAAAACTTTGAATATACGTATTATGATCATGAAGATATGTTTGGAGAACGTCGATAAGATCGATTTGCAAGCTTGGGTTTAAATTTGAGCGCAAGGATACCTGATCTGCATGGGAAACAAAATATATTTGTAGGAATTCGGGTTGTGCCCCTACAGCTGGAAGTAAGTCACCGATTAAATGATAAACTTGCCCTTGGACTTTAAAAGTGGGCATAAAGTTTCCCTCACGAATTTCTTTGGCACCAAATGAAGTCATCTGAAATAATCTATATCTATACTTAATATAATAAAGCTGAAGAGTTTGTTTGTTTGTTTGTTTGAACGCGCTAATCTCCGAAACTACTGGTGCGATTTGAATAATTCTTTTTTTGTTGGATAGTCCATTTATCGAGGAAGGCTATAGGCTAAATAAATTACGCTATGACCAATAGGAGCAAAGACAGAGCGGTAAATGTGTAAAAAACGGGGAAAATTATTCATTTTTGAAGGCTTTCTTTGCGTGCGCTGCGAAAACGGTTCAAGATACACAAAAAATATGTATGAAAGAATTATTCCTCTATACATGACTAAAAAAAAGTCCGCGACGGCATATGTCTATCTTTTAAGGTTTAGTCACAATGACCGTTTTTATGGTACCAAATTTGGTCGAAATAATTTGTTTAAGTTGCATCAACATAATAATATTAATCTTTATTCAAATATAAATATAAATATGTTGTTGGTTAAGAGTACTTCATTGTGAATAAAATTGTCTTTGACATAGCTTAATTTCAACAAAAAACTTTAAAGATTACAATGATAAATAACTCCGAAACAAAACCAACTCGCTCTCTGCGCTCACTGCGCTGGCCGGCGCGGCGGGAGAGAGGCGGTGCTTGCGGGCAAGCCGGGAGGGGGGTGCAGCTCTACGAGATACCATGCCGCGCGGCTCACTCGCGCGGTCGGCTCCCTACTGAACGGTTGAATACAGCGCTAATTTGTTTATGCGATATAATTATCATCGTAATATTACTTTTTAAACACAGTTTCATTTTGAGGTTGTTTTCTATAAAGTAGGTACTTTATTTGTTTTAGGATAGTATTTAGTGACACAATAATAACACTTTTTTGTGATAAATAACTCCGAAACAAAACCAACTCGCTCTCTGCGCTCACTGCGCTGGCCGGCGCGGCGGGAGAGAGGCGGTGCTTGCGGGCAAGCCGGGAGGGGGGTGCAGCTCTACGAGATACCATGCCGCGCGGCTCACTCGCGCGGTCGGCTCCCTACTGAACGGTTGAATACAGCGCTAATTTGTTTATGCGATATAATTATCATCGTAATATTACTTTTTAAACACAGTTTCATTTTGAGGTTGTTTTCTATAAAGTAGGTACTTTATTTGTTTTAGGATAGTATTTAGTGACACAATAATAACACTTTTTTGTGATAAATAACTCCGAAACAAAACCAACTCGCTCTCTGCGCTCACTGCGCTGGCCGGCGCGGCGGGAGAGAGGCGGTGCTTGCGGGCAAGCCGGGAGGGGGGTGCAGCTCTACGAGATACCATGCCGCGCGGCTCACTCGCGCGGTCGGCTCCCTACTGAACGGTTGAATACAGCGCTAATTTGTTTATGCGATATAATTATCATCGTAATATTACTTTTTAAACACAGTTTCATTTTGAGGTTGTTTTCTATATAGTAGGTACTTTATTTGTTTTAGGATAGTATTTAGTGACACAATAATAACACTTTTTTGTTTTCATGTAGATTATTAATTAATAAGTATGTGTTTTTTAAAAGTATAGTATCGTTTGTTTTAAAAATAGTATTCAGTTTCTAATATTTTTTTGTGGTACATAATACCTGTAGGTACCTAAATAGGTATCGCCTACTTAATTATTCTTATTAGATTAGGGTTTAGTTTAACGTATTTAGTTTCTATTTTTTTTTCGCTTTAGGTAAAACCTGTAAATAGGTGTGGTCTACCTATTTATTCTCATTAGATTAGGGTTAAGTTTAAGTATAAAGTTTGTTAACTTATTTTCATTTTACGGATTTTCTTTTGACATAATCGTTAAAAATAAAAACAATTAGGTTCCTAATTATTAATCTTACGTTTCTTTTTTTTTACGAGTTACGCTTTAGTTAAGTTTTCATTTTCTACGTTCTTTCTTCATCACTATAATGCCGAGAAAAAGAACTCAGCTTTCTCGGCAGACTGCTACTGCAAAGCGGCTGCGAGTTTTGCGCAGCAATGAAACTGAGGATGAAAATATGCACAGGTTGGCTACACAACGAGCAATTACTGAACAAAACCGTGCAAGGGAATCAAGCGTTGAACGTTCGCAGCGTTTAGCGTCACAAAATTTCCGAACTTTGGCGAACCGGCAACGGGAATCGAGTGCTGATCGTTCTCAACGTTTGGCCTCACAGAATGCCCGAACTTTGGCTAACCGCGATCGGGAATCCAGTGCTGAACGTTCTCAACGTTTGGCCTCACAGAATTCCCGAACTTTGGCTAACCGTGATCGGGAATCAAGCGCTGAACGATCCCAACGATTAACACAGCAAAATGCCCGATCAACTAGGAATAGAACTCGCAGACAACATAATTTATTAAATGCTGCTTTTGCTTATGATTGTACCGTTGACTATTCTGAGCTAAATGATATTGATATTGGCAGAATGGATAAAATATGCAACTTATGCAAAGCAAAAAAATGGGCAGCTGAAACTCCTGGATTGTGTTGTAGTGGTGGCAAAGTAAATATACCTATAATTCCGGAACCAACATCCGTTTTAAAGGAACTGATATCAGGCTCACATCCATCATCTAAGCATTTCTTAAATCACTCAAGACAATATAATACATTATTTCAGATGACTTCATTTGGTGCCAAAGAAATTCGTGAGGGAAACTTTATGCCCACTTTTAAAGTCCAAGGGCAAGTTTATCATTTAATCGGTGACTTACTTCCAGCTGTAGGGGCACAACCCGAATTCCTACAAATATATTTTGTTTCCCATGCAGATCAGGTATCCTTGCGCTCAAATTTAAACCCAAGCTTGCAAATCGATCTTATCGACGTTCTCAAAACATATCTTCATGATCATAATACGTATATTCAAAGTTTTAAGTACAATCTAGAAAATAGACCACCGAATGATTTAAAACTTATCATTCATGCTGATGTAAAACCTCCTAATGAGCATAGAGGTCGGTATAATGCGCCGGTAGTAGATGAAGTAGCTGTTCTTATGATAGATGAAGACAAAGGTCCCCGTGATATTGTATTGACTGCGAGAGATGGTCGACTTCAACGAGTTTCTGAAATTCATAGATCTTATGACCCGCTTCAATATCCCTTACTGTTTCCCTTTGGAAACGACGGATACTGTATTAATATTCCACAGCAGAATACTACGGCTACATCTAAAACTGTTTCATGTATGCAGTTTTATGCATTTAGATTCATGGTGAGAATAAATGACTTTAACAGTATACATTATTTTAAAGGATTATTCAACCAATATTGTGTTGATATGGCGGCAAAAATGATTTCTGAGAGGCTGAACTTCATCAAAAGAAATCAAAAAAAAAATTGAGAGCAGAAGATTACATTCATTTAAGAGATGCCGTCGTAAATGATGGACATTTAAACGCTTCTAATATTGGCCAGCACGTTATATTGCCGTCGTCATTTACAGGATCCCCCAGATTCATGAATGAAAAAAGTCAAGATGCCATGACATATGTCAGGAAATTTGGAAGACCTGACCTCTTCATTACATTTACATGTAACCCCGAATGGCCAGAAATAAAAAGTGAGTTATTGCCCAATCAACATTCTTATGATAGACACGATTTAATTTCTAGGGTATTTCATTTAAAACTCAAAAAAATGATAGACCTATTAACGAAGAAACATATTTTTGGCCCATCGAAAGCCTTTTTTTACAGTGTAGAATGGCAAAAAAGAGGTTTACCTCACGCCCATATTTTATTGTGGCTGGCTAACAAAGTTCAACCAGATTCTATAGATGCAATAATATCGGCTGAAATACCTGACATACAACAAGATCCGATTCTTCATAATATTGTCATAAAAAATATGATACATGGTCCTTGCGGATTTCATAATCCTGCATCACCATGTATGAAAGAAAACGTTTGTTCTAAAAAGTACCCGAGGCATTTTATTTCGGAAACACAAACCGGGGATGACGGTTATCCAACCTACAGACGCAGGTCTCCAGATAATGGTGGATTCACAGCTATAATTCGTGTAAAAGGTACAGAAATGAGCGTGGATAATCGTTGGGTGGTTCCCTATAATCCACTGCTGTCACGCATTTTCAATGCACACATTAACGTAGAGTTTTGTCAATCGGTCAAAGCTATTAAATACATCTGTAAGTATATTCATAAAGGTTCTGATCAAGCCACATTTTCGTTACAAAGTAATAACGACGAAGTAGAAAAATATCTAAATGGTCGCTATATAAGTTCCTCGGAGGCGTTTTGGAGAATTTTTCAATTTTCGATTCATGAACGTTTTCCGGCAGTAGTTCATTTAGCCGTTCATTTGGAAAATGGACAAAGAGTATATTTTTATAATAATGAAAATCTCCAAGATCGTGTGAACAATCCTTCATCAACGACACTTACAGCGTTCTTTGATCTCTGCAAAAGCGACGATTTTGCAAAAACCCTTTTATATCACGAAGCTCCCCAGTATTACGTTTGGCAAAGAAATTCATTTTCTAGAAGAAGACGCGGGCAAGATGTTGAGGGATATCCCGGTGTAAAAAAAGACACAACTTTAGGCCGTGTTTATAACATTCATCCAACTCAAACTGAATGTTTTTATTTAAGAATGTTACTGCAATATGTTCGCGGTCCAATGTCATTTCAACATCTACGAACCGTGAATGGTGTTATTTTCCAAACGTACCAAGGCGCTTGCAAGGAATTAGGTTTACTGGAGGGAGATGAACATTGGCAAAATACCATGTCCGATGCAATTATATCCGAGCCAGCTACAAAATTAAGAGAATTATTTACCACTATCCTTATATTTTGCCAACCATCTGACCCCTTAGAGTTATGGAATAAATTTCGTGATGCTCTATGTGAAGATATATTAAACAGAATGCGTAATGAGAATCAGGATATGACATTAGCATATAATGATGATATATACAATGATGGACTAATCATAATTGAAGATAAAATTCATGAGATTTCAGATAAATCCCTAACCGACTTTGGGCTTCCTGCAGCAAAAAGAAATAATTCGCTTCTGGACCCGTTAGAAGTAGCGTTGCGAAAACCATATAATTTAAATGATTTAAATGAATATATCACAGAAAATGAACCAAGATTAGTAAATGACCAGGTGACAACGTATAATTGTGTCATGAAAAGTGTTAGTTTTAATGAAGGAAAAATTTTCTTTTTGGATGCTCGGCAAGACGTTTATTACTAATCTTATATTGGCAAAAGTAAGGTCTCTAGGAAAGCTAGCCTTAGCAGTAGCGTCGTCAGGTATTGCTGCAACTTTATTAGCAGGTGGACGCACAGCTCATTCCACTTTTAAACTGCCCCTAACTGTGTCTTTAGAGAAAGATAGCGTGTGCTCTATACGCAAAAATGGACCTTTGGGAAAAGTTTTACAAGACGTCAGTCTAATAATCTGGGACGAATGTACCATGATACATAGAGCTCACGTAGAAGCTCTAGACAGAACTCTCCGAGATATTAGAAACTGTGATAAAATCATGGGTGGGATTACGGTTATGTTTGCCGGGGACTTTCGCCAAACCTTACCGGTAATAGTAAGGGGAACCAGAGCAGACATTGTGAAGGCTTGCCTTAAAAGTTCTCCATTATGGAAATTTGTAAATATTTTAAAATTATCTACAAATATGAGAGCACATTTGGGGGGAGGTAGTATAACTTTCCCGTCAAAATTACTTTCTGTAGGAGACGGGAAAATACCTCATTCTAATAATAAAATTGAAATTGATTGCGATTTAGGAGTAAAAGTGGGTAACATCGAGGAATTAATAACTAAGGTATACCCTGACATCAGCCAAATAGAAAACAAGGACCACCAATGGATGTGTCAAAGAGCAATATTGGCGGCAAGAAATAGTAACGTTGACGAAATAAATGATATAATTTTAAGTAAACTCCCAGGAGATATTGTAACCTACACATCCATTGATACCGTGATGGATCAAGAAGATGTAGTTAATTACCCACAGGAGTTCCTCAATTCCTTGAACCCAAGCGGCCTTCCCCCACATTCTCTTAATTTAAAAATAGGTGCCCCAATCATTTTACTAAGAAATCTCAAACCACCAAATTTATGCAACGGGACCCGACTTCAAGTAAAATTTCTGCGCAATAACGTCATCGTTGCAATAGTTTTGACTGGTCCAGCAGTTGGTCAAACAGTCCTCATACCCCGCATCCCAATGATACCCAACGACTTACCTTTCAATTTTAAAAGAATACAATTTCCGATTAAATTATCCTTCGCAGTCACAATAAATAAATCACAGGGGCAGACATTCAAA
Organism: Scaptomyza polygonia; assembly: GCA_035044585.1. NCBI lineage: Eukaryota > Metazoa > Arthropoda > Insecta > Diptera > Drosophilidae > Scaptomyza > Scaptomyza polygonia. The sequence continues at coordinate 86,607 of JAWNNU010002192.1, forward strand.
CACGTGGGGATCGATTTACGCCAAGACTGTTTTTCGCACGGCCAGTTATACGTCGCCTTATCAAGATCAGGTTGTGGCGAAAATCAATATATTCTTCTGCCACAAGACAATAAAACAAAAAATGTAGTATATGCAGAAGTTCTATAATAATTTAGTTAACTTAAAAAATTGTACAGATATAAATAGTTTGGAACTCGAAAAAAAAACATAGGTTTTATCCTAAAAATTCTGCGGAAACTCGACCATTCCGAAAATCCCGCAAGAACGGGAACTATGTGGGAATAACCAAAAATCTGCCGGAAGTCACTATTCCACGCGGACGAAGTCGCGGGCAAAAGCTAGTGTATTATATTGTCTTGAGTGATTTAAGAAATGCTTAGATGATGGATGTGAGCCTGATATCAGTTCCTTTAAAACGGATGTTGGTTCCGGAATTATAGGTATATTTACTTTGCCACCACTACAACACAATCCAGGAGTTTCAGCTGCCCATTTTTTTGCTTTGCATAAGTTGCATATTTTATCCATTCTGCCAATATCAATATCATTTAGCTCAGAATAGTCAACGGTACAATCATAAGCAAAAGCAGCATTTAATAAATTATGTTGTCTGCGAGTTCTATTCCTAGTTGATCGGGCATTTTGCTGTGTTAATCGTTGGGATCGTTCAGCGCTTGATTTCCGATCACGGTTAGCCAAAGTTCGGGAATTCTGTGAGGCCAAACGTTGAGAACGTTCAGCACTGGATTCCCGATCGCGGTTAGCCAAAGTTCGGGCATTCTGTGAGGCCAAACGTTGAGAACGATCAGCACTCGATTCCCGTTGCCGGTTCGCCAAAGTTCGGAAATTTTGTGACGCTAAACGCTGCGAACGTTCAACGCTTGATTCCCTTGCACGGTTTTGTTCAGTAATTGCTCGTTGTGTAGCCAACCTGTGCATATTTTCATCCTCAGTTTCATTGCTGCGCAAAACTCGCAGCCGCTTTGCAGTAGCAGTCTGCCGAGAAAGCTGAGTTCTTTTTCTCGGCATTATAGTGATGAAGAAAGAACGTAGAAAATGAAAACTTAACTAAAGCGTAACTCGTAAAAAAAAAGAAACGTAAGATTAATAATTAGGAACCTAATTGTTTTTATTTTTAACGATTATGTCAAAAGAAAATCCGTAAAATGAAAATAAGTTAACAAACTTTATACTTAAACTTAACCCTAATCTAATGAGAATAAATAGGTAGACCACACCTATTTACAGGTTTTACCTAAAGCGAAAAAAAAATAGAAACTAAATACGTTAAACTAAACCCTAATCTAATAAGAATAATTAAGTAGGCGATACCTATTTAGGTACCTACAGGTATTATGTACCACAAAAAAATATTAGAAACTGAATACTATTTTTAAAACAAACGATACTATACTTTTAAAAAACACATACTTATTAATTAATAATCTACATGAAAACAAAACAGTGTTATTATTGTGTCACTAAATACTATCCTAAAACAAATAAAGTACCTACTATATAGAAAACAACCTCAAAATGAAACTGTGTTTAAAAAGTAATATTACGATGATAATTATATCGCATAAACAAATTAGCGCTGTATTCAACCGTTCAGTAGGGAGCCGACCGCGCGAGTGAGCCGCGCGGCATGGTATCTCGTAGAGCTGCACCCCCCTCCCGGCTTGCCCGCAAGCACCGCCTCTCTCCCGCCGCGCCGGCCAGCGCAGTGAGCGCAGAGAGCGAGTTGGTTTTGTTTCGGAGTTATTTATCACAAAAAAGTGTTATTATTGTGTCACTAAATACTATCCTAAAACAAATAAAGTACCTACTTTATAGAAAACAACCTCAAAATGAAACTGTGTTTAAAAAGTAATATTACGATGATAATTATATCGCATAAACAAATTAGCGCTGTATTCAACCGTTCAGTAGGGAGCCGACCGCGCGAGTGAGCCGCGCGGCATGGTATCTCGTAGAGCTGCACCCCCCTCCCGGCTTGCCCGCAAGCACCGCCTCTCTCCCGCCGCGCCGGCCAGCGCAGTGAGCGCAGAGAGCGAGTTGGTTTTGTTTCGGAGTTATTTATCATTGTAATCTTTAAAGTTTTTTGTTGAAATTAAGCTATGTCAAAGACAATTTTATTCACAATGAAGTACTCTTAACCAACAACATATTTATATTTATATTTGAATAAAGATTAATATTATTATGTTGATGCAACTTAAACAAATTATTTCGACCAAATTTGGTACCATAAAAACGGTCATTGTGACTAAACCTTAAAAGATAGACATATGCCGTCGCGGACTTTTTTTTAGTCATGTATAGAGGAATAATTCTTTCATACATATTTTTTGTGTATCTTGAACCGTTTTCGCAGCGCACGCAAAGAAAGCCTTCAAAAATGAATAATTTTCCCCGTTTTTTACACATTTACCGCTCTGTCTTTGCTCCTATTGGTCATAGCGTAATGTTATTTAGCCTATAGCCTTCCTCGATAAATGGACTATCCAACAAAAAAAGAATTATTCAAATCGCACCAGTAGTTTCGGAGATTAGCGCGTTCAAACAAACAAACAAACAAACTCTTCAGCTTTATTATATTAGTATAGATTATATTAGTATAGATATAGATATGTATTAAACATTAAACCAAGCACGTGTAGTATCTAATACCTATGTTTTTGTGTAGGTAATACACATTAATGCCACGCAAACAAAGTATATGTATATGATATTTTAAATAGACAGTACGACCTCGCTCTACGCAACCCTCGTTACACACAACTCTTCGATGATTGCAACACCCGAATTCTTAACTTGATTAAAAAGTACCTCATTTAACACAATCATACAAAGTACAGACCAAAATTTCTAATATTATCAAAAACTTAAAAAATTAAAATGAAATCCTTGCATTGAACACAAATAAACTCGATTTACACTAAACTCGATACAGTTCGACCTCGCTCAACGCAACCCTCGTTACACGCAACTCCTCGATAATTGCAACACCCGAATTCTTAACTTGACAAAAAATTACCTCATTTAACGCAACTTTCTTAGGAAATCGTGCAAAGTTCAGGCCACAGTTTCTAATTTTATCAAAAACTTCATAAATTAAAATGAAATCCTTGCTTTGAACACAGATAAACTCGATTTACTTTAATTTAAATGATAATAAAATGCATCTACTTTTGGAAATAGGTCTATTAGCCAACAGAAGATTTTCCCTCGGTTTTCGCAACCACCTCAATTTTTGCAACAGGCCCAATTCTAATAGGTTGCGTTAAGCGGGGTCGAACTGTATATATGTAAATGTATATCGCGCGAAATTCGATTATCAAACTCTTTATATCGTTCTTTTGATTTGATTTGATTTATTTGTTGCTTATTAATCCTAGTGCTACAAGTAGACATACTTATAAATTAATGCACTAGTCACATTTGAAAATTACTGTTTAAGATAACAAAAGTTAAAAATACTTATATACTAAACATTTAAGAAGAAATTTGCAATTAAAAAAATATTAATCGTATTGACTATAGGTATTTAT
>JAWNNU010002193.1:0-70401 GCA_035044585.1 Scaptomyza polygonia
ATAATAATAATAATAATAATAATAATAATAATAATAATAATAATAATAATAATAATAATAATAATAATAATAATAATAATAATAATAATAATAATAATAATAATAATAATAATAATAATAATAATAATAATAATAATAATAATAATAATAATAATAATAATAATAATAATAATAATAATAATAATAAGCGTTAGGAAGAAAAATACAAATAAATAAAACTCAAAAAAAAAAATATATTAAATTTGCCAATAGACCAAATGGGGAAGTTACTAGCAACTCTTTCTACGCATGAGGGAAACAAAGCAGTGGTCCGAACAGACTTACGGACACTCCAAGGTTCTTGTGGGAAACCCACTTATTCCCAAAAACACGGACTATTGTCGTCCTCAGGAATTCCCCAAAACTCTATTCCATATTCTAATCCCCACCAAGGACGATTGGGGCTCAGGCACGCCAGGGTCGACAAACTCAATAAAAATTTACCCTGGTGGCTCAAAGTCTGACGACCGGGTAGGGGGCGGCGTCTTTTGCGATGAACTATCCATAAACAAATCTTTCCCTGACCATTGTAGTGTGTTTCAAGCTGAAATCGCTGCAACACACGAGGCACTCTCCTGCATCTCCGAAATAAATTGCTCTGGAGCCAAAATCTGAATTTTTCTGATAGCCAGGCGGCTATCAAATCTCTCAAGGCGATATCACATAACTCGATATCTGTCATAAACTGCCGCATATCTCTGAAGGAGATGGCTGAAAAGTTCGACATACACCTTATATGGGTGCCCGGACATAAAGGCATTGAGGGTAACGACGAAGCAGACGAGCTGGCAAGGCATGGTACAACCATGCCTCTCCTCACAGACAAGGAGAGCATGGGTATCCCCATGGCCAGCTGCAAGCTTAGAGCCCGATCGTACTTTGAACTTGAAGCAAACAAGCGATGAAAACTTACCACCGCCACGGGTAGGATTGCCAGGCAAACCTGGCAAACGCGCTGCAAAACGCGGTCCCCAGGCCTTGTTTACTTAAACAAACTAGGCTGTCCTGCCGTAATCAGGGCCATTACGGTTCACTGGTTAGTGGGGACTTACGCAGCGAGACTTCTAGCCCCCGTCAATGATTTCTGCAGAAGCTGCCGAGACGAGCAGGAGGAGGCAACGGTCTCCCACCTCTTTTGCGACTGTCCAGCTCTCTGCTAAAACAGAAAACGCTACCTTGGTTCTTTCTTCTTATCAGACCTCTCTCAATTGGCGGACACTAAACCGAAAAATATCCTGTCCTTTATTCAAGCCTCGAGCTGGGACCACGCCCTCGTAAACGGTGTAACACACTCTGCGTCTGGGTAGACGGTGTCTGTGGACCATGTCCAAGACGCGGCATCACAACAAGCCAATATATGGCCTATGTAAGTGGGGGGTTTTATTTAAAACTGCTCTCTACCGCTCTACCCTAACCTAACCTATAAATAAATGCATATATATCAGGAACGTGCTGTTTATTTTTCTTCATTTAAACGGCAAAAGAATAAGAAAAAATATGCTCCTCATCCCTTACTCTCGTGCAACTGACGCCATGTCCAGGAAAATAATATTCAAGTTAGCAACGCTTTTCATTTTTGAGTAAAATAATTCCACCTAGTTACATACATGGTTGCATTTTTCTTTGGCTGAACTGTCATAGAATACATAATACTATTTACACAGCAAATGCGCGGTAAATGGTTGAAGAATGTTAGAGTAATGTTATTTTTGCATTATTTTAATTAATTTAAGGTAATTTTAATTGAATAAAGTCAATATAAAGCAATAATTTTTGTTAGTGGGCAATTACACACACATATCATTGTATATATGTGTATGTTTTATATTTATTGAATTATATACATAAATTCATATATCTCAGGAACGTGCTGTTTATTTTTCTTCATTTAAACGGCAAAAGAATAAGAAAAATATGCCCCTTATCCCTTACTACCGTGCAACTGACGCCATGTCTTAGGAAAAAATATTAAAGTTAGCAACGATTTTCATTTTGGAGTAAAATATTTAAATCCCATACTCATGCTCTTTTTCCCGTCTTCTCGTTTTATTCACATTCGCATTTCGCTCCATGGAGGTAATCAGCTAATGCTACGTCTTATCCGATCCAGGTTTTGGATCCAAAGGACAAGATTCTCATTATTTATTATTATTGTTATTATTATTGGATGAGTATCATGCACTGCGACCTCTAGGATCTATTGTGCCCTTTTACTTTATGTGAGTTACAGCTCCTCGAATAGCCCAATCGATCGCAGGAACGCGACGATGTGGCATGGTCGGAGAGCCCTCATCTCCTCCCTCCAGACACATTCTACAAAGACTGTCTTCCCCTAACTTGAGAATTTGCAGATGCTTGCGCATTCTGCAATGCCCGGTTAAGAAACCCGTGACTATCTGAAGAGATCCTTTGCTCAGCTTCAGACAGTCCTCAGTTCTTCTCTTGTTATAGCTATCTAGCAGTCGCTTGCTCTGTCTTGCCCCCTGCGAAGACCGCCAGGCATCCTCACAAGCATTAAGCAGATCGATGCGACTGCTCTGACTTATAATCCCTGGTCCTAGCCCACAGAAAGGTTCAGGGCCGTGGATGGGAGTGCTAGCTCCTCTCCTGTCCATGATATCGGCAACCTCATCCGGGAATGCCCGCATGTCCTGGTACCCAATGGATGGTGACTGTGTTAGAGCTGCCCAGCCTGTTGAGTGTTTCTATACATTGCCACACAGCTTGGAGTCGATCTTATGAGCACTTAGTGCTTTGATCGCTGCCCTGGCTGTCAGAGAAAATAGCTATGTCTCTATGAACGTAACCCCTCTCGATGTTTATGGTGGCACATCTTTCAATCGCATGCACTCCCGCTTAGAATATTCTGGCGAATTTGCCAAGGGGTTTATGATATTTGAGCCGGGGTCCGCAGATCCCAGCTCCAGCACCCTCATCTGTTAGTAATCCGTCCGTATACTATCTAATAGCATGTGGTTTCACATTATAGGTGGTCGACAGACTAGTCCACTCTGCTTTGTTACTGAGCTCCGTTTTAAAAAGCTTCACGAAACTAAAAAGGGCCATCTGCACATCTTGCGGAAAAGCCAACAGTGTGCCAGTTGCACTCGTGACAGAAACGATTGCGTTCGCTCCTGCCATTCTCATGATGGACCTTTTCGCACTGTGTTTGATGACAACATGCAGACGCAAAAGTCCTAGCAGTATTGCGCCCGAGATGCACATGCAGGTAAGTCTCTGGAGTTTGCCCAGTTGCCGTTTAGTGACATCGAGGTCTACACGACTCGCCCAAACCACAGCGCCGTAGCTGATTAAGGGCCTCACCATTGCTGTGTACATCCACAGAAGTATTTTAGGGGACACCCTCCAATTTTTCCCTGCGATAGATCTTCAACTCATTAGGGCCACTGTGGCCTTGCTTACCACATGCTCGACATGCTGTTTCCATAGTAGTCTCTTGCCCAGATTATCCCCAGATACTTTGTCTCCGTAGAGAGTGGGATTAACGTTCCCCAATAGATATGGGTCTTATGGATTTTAGCTTGTACCGATTTGTGAAAGCGACAATTTTGGTTTTTGCTGGATTAATATTCAGCCCCACGTCACTGCACCAGTCCAAGCAAAGTCTAAGACCCACCGTAATTCTATCACATAGCGTGTTCACGAATTTACCTTTGCAGACAATGGTAATGTCATCGGCGTAACCTTGGCATTCAAATCCATTATCTGTTAGTTTAACTAGTAGCTCGTCCACCACGAAACTCCAGAGGAGCGGTGATAGGACACCCCTCTGTGGACAGCCTCTGGTGGTTTGGGCCCTGACCGCCAAATTGTTGACAGAGACTTCTGCTATTCTAGTGTCAAGGACTTTGCTTAGCCAGAAATTGAGTCCTGGCTCAACCCCTTTATTCTGAAGCGCCCTAGCCACAACATCATGTGATGTGTTATCGAAAGCTCCCTCTATGTCCATGAAGGCACAGAGAGCAACCTCTTTGGCCCTCACTGAGCATTGGAGGCTGTTTACTAGATCTAGGAGAGCCGATTCAGTCGACTTACCTTCTCTATAGGCATGCTGATGATCATGCAAGGGACTTGACATTAGGTGCGATGTTCTAATGTGATTGTCAACTAACTTTTCGAGGGTTTTTAGCAGAAAGGATGTCAGGCTAATCGGCCTTAAGGATTTGGGGTGAAAAGGGTCTTTTTTCCCCACCTTCGGGATGAAAATCACCCTGGCCATCCTGTATGCTCTAGGTATGTAGCCCATAGCCAGACTTCCCCGGAAAATGCGAATGAAAGCCAGGCTGCAGTCCGGTCTCCTGTTGGGGACCGTAACGTAACAATTGTCAGAATGGGAGGTGGTTCTACAAAGTGGAAAGCGAGTTTGCAGGAAAAGTTCTGCCTTCGCCACCTCATCTTCCGTAAAGGAACCATCTGGCCTCTTCAGACAGAGTTCGCACAGCACTTTGACTTTCGAGATTGTCTTAAAGACTCTAACGGCTGGTGTGGCCTGCTCTATGTAAGAGCAAAAGCTCCGGAAGTGAGCGCGCTTGCTGTACCGGATTTCTTTGTTATATTCTGTTAGTTTCTCGGTGTACAACTCCAACCTATCACTATTCTCTTTGGCTATATTAAACAGCTTCCTAACATCTGCCCGAAGTATCCCTAACTTTTTATTCCACCAAAGGTTATCCCTGTTGGACTCTATGGAATTAGCTGGACAACTTGAATGGTAGGCATTCAGAATCGTCTCGCCCATGTCTACTGAGAGTTGCTCTAGCTCTTCATGAGAAGACATCCTCTTACTGTGGTTAAGTCTACTCAGATTTAAGCCGAGGCAGGACTGGTAGAGCGTCCAGCCGGTACACCGGGGTTTCCTGATGACTTTACTAAACCTGAAATTACTGATAATGTCGAAGAGGATGATCCTGTGATTTGACATTGACGGTTCTGTTGAGACCCTCTAATTGCTGACCATCTAAGAGGCCTCCCGTTGCCGAAGGTAATATCAATTACTTCGGCTCAATTTTTGGTGATAAAAGTGGGTTTAGACCCCATATTGAACGCCGTAAGGTCACTAGCTACAAGATAGTCAAGTAGGCACTCACCTCTGCTGTTATTTCCCGTGCTGCCGCACGCTACACTGTGCGCTTTAGTGTTTCATCCCAGCAGCAAGGGGAGTCTATTGCTGCTGCAGTGAGCCACCAGATCCTGAACCTCTGTTGGAGGGGCTTCTGCAGTGTCTCCCGGAAAGTAGGCAGATGCCACCACAATACTTCCGAACTCGCCAGTGATTTGCACCACTACAAGATCCCTACTGACAAATTTGGAAAGATGCAGGTTGATCTGTGCCACGCTGATGGCCCCCATCCTTAGAGCTCCGGTTCCCTCTCCGAGAGCGTCAGATATGCTTCTGACAGCGTCCCGGTAGGTGTCTGCTCATCACTCAGGCGGTCTTCCTCGTTGCACACGTGAAGCCGCGAGTCCGAGTCCAACTCGGCTTCCCAGGCTGCAATGGCTTCGGCTGCTGCTGCCTCATCGGGTGGCAGGTGGGTGCTGCCTTGGCTGCAGATGAAGTGCCAGGCACATCGTCTGCCAGCACCTTTGCAGTCGTCTCCAACGCGGCTTGCTTTTTATGAAGCCGGCACTTCAGTTGGCCAAACCTAAAGCTCACCAGCATGTCTCTGTTTTTGAGACGCGCGAGGGCCTCATCCTCCAACCCAAGCGTCAGTACCTTGCCACCCTTGGTCTCTAGGCGCCTGAGCACGGTCCACGTCTCAGTGAGAAGTCCTTTATTTTGCTCAGTGAGCAGCCCTAGGGACTTTTCCACCGTCTCCCTAGCCAAGCGTGGCAGGTAAATTGTCATAATGTTTGCTTGTGGTATATCCGCTTGCGGGCATGTTCGGAGTTCAACACCCACCGCGGCACTGATGCTGGGCGTCTTCAGCTCCAGCCACTTTCTGGCATCCTCGTCCAGACAGCCCACTAGGACTAGCCCATCCCGGAATTGGATGCCATTGATGTTTAGGCTTGCGGTCCAGCCCTTCCTCATCTCCTCGACAAGGGCTTTCTCCAGCGCCGACAGCTCCTCCTTGTTCAGCCGCTTCCTCGGGAAGTCACGGGCCAGTATGGCTAGGTTAATACCCTTGGCTACACTGGCGTACATGGCCGCCTTCGGTCGCTTCGAACCAAGTGAGCTTCCTTGGCCCTCAGTAGCTGTGTTGCCTCCGCCCTTCGACCTCTTGTAGTCCTCCTTGGGGAGTTCTGTTGGCGACGTATGGTGGAGCTGTCGCTTTCTTCCGCCACGGCCTGGCCGTCACTACGCTCTACTGGAGACGCGGTCGAGGCCCGGTGCTCCAGTGCACGCCTGCGTGCCTATTCAGGTTCGAAGCCACGCTCGAGGTACCGGAGGTACCATTTGCGCCTGGCTCCGCGGGTCGCCAGAGCCGCCAGGCTGGCCTGGTGCTGGTAGAGGCGGCTTCTTCGGCAGCCTCTTCTGTGCAACAGAAGACTGCCTTGACTGCCACTAGAGACTTGAAAGTCACTGCACTCTTTGAGGTGCTCTGCTTCGGGGACGAGCTCTTCGGCTGAGCAGTGCTCTTGGAGTTAGGTGCCTGGCCCCTGCGCAGCGTCAGCTTGCCATCTTCGTCCAGAGCCGCCCCTTCATTCTCGCAGAACTAACCAGCACACTCCTTCCTCAAATAACAAGAAAAAAGGTTGATTGTTACTTCTGGACTGTTTCCACAATTATCTTAGCTTGGCTTAACAAGCCTCCCTTCACTTGGACCACATTTGTGGCTAATAGGGTCGAATTAATACAACAAGCAACCGACTCGGGGACATGGTCTCACGTCCGCTCTGAGTGTAATCCCGCGGATCTTGCCAGTAGTATAGTCTCAACACAAGAAGTTCTAGACAGCAAGCTGTGCTGGCAAAGGGCAGAATGGCTTAAACTCACCCAAGACAAGTGGCCTTCCTCTTCATATTTCTCTTTCGAAATTAACTTGGAGTAGCGTTCCATTAAAACTAAACTAGCGGCATATCCACCCTCTATCGACATTCTTGAGCGTTTCTCCGATTTCAACAGAGCGTTATGTGTGATAGCATATGTGCACCGTTTTATTTTGCGCTGTCGAAAAGGAACCGAAAGCTTTCCAAAAGAGCTCAGCAGTAAGGAGCTGAAGTTCAATCAGGTTAATCAAGCACACTCAGCCAACACAGTATACACTGAAGTAAAAATCCTTGCTCAAAAAGAAACCACTCCTTAAGTCCAGCCACATCATCAACCTAAGCCCGTTCCTGGACCAAAAACACTTATAAGAGCATGCGGCCGAGTTAGAACATCCGAGAACTTAAGCTATGATGAACCCTATTTAAATCCCATACTCATGCTCTTTTTCCCGTCTTCTCGTTTTATTCACATTCGCATTTCGCTCCATGACGGTAATCAGCTAATGCTACGTCTTATCCGATCCAGGTTTTGGATCCCAAAGGACAAGATTCTCGTTATTTATTATTATTATTATTGGATGAGTATCATGCACTGCGACCTCTAGGATCTATTGTGCCCTCTTACTTTATGTGAGTTAAAGCTCCTCGAATTTCCCAATCGATCGCAGGAACGCGACGATGTGGCATGGTCGGAGAGCCCTCATCTCCTCCCTCCAGACACATTCTACAAAGACTGTCTTCCCCCACCTTGAGAATTTGCAGATGCTTGCGCATTCTGCAATGCCCGGTCAAGAAACCCATGACTATCTGAAGAGATCCTTTGCTCAGCTTCAGACAGTCCTCAGTTCTTCTCTTGTTATAGCTATCTAGCAGTCGCTTGCTCTGTCTTGCCCCCTGCGAAGACCGCCAGGCATCCTCACAAGCATTAAGCAGATCGATGCGACTGCTCTGACTTATAATCCCTGGTCCTAGCCCACAGAAAGGTTCAGGGCCGTGGAAGGGAGTGCTAGCTCCTCTCCTGTCCATGATATCGGCAACCTCATTGCCGGGAATGCCCGCATGTCCTGGTACCCAATAGATGGTGACTGTGTTAGAGCTGCCCAGCCTGTTGAGTGTTTCTATACATTGCCACACCAGCTTGGAGTCGATCTTATGAGCACTTAGTGCTTTGATCGCTGCCCTGGCTGTCAGAGAAAATAGCTATGTCTCTATGAACGTAACCCCTCTCGATGTTTATGGAGGCACATCTTTCAATCGCATGCACTTCCGCTTAGAATATGCTGGCGAATTTGCCAAGGGGTACATGATATTTGAGCCAGGGTCCGCAGATCCCAGCTCCAGCACCCTCATCTGTTAGTGATCCGTCCGTATACTATCTAATAGCATGTGGTTTCACATTATAGGTGGTCGACAGACTAGTCCACTCTGCTTTGTAACTGAGCTCCGTTTTAAAAAGCTTCACGAAACTAAAAAGGGCCATCTGCACATCTTGCGGAAAAGCCAACAGTGTGCCAGTTGCACTCGTGACAGAAACGATTGCGTTCGCTCCTGCCATTCTCATGATGGACCTTTTCGCACTGTGTTTAATGTCCTATGATGGAAGTCCTAGCAGTACGTATAGTGCTGAAGACGGGCACGTACGCATTGCGCCCGAGATGCACTTGCAAGCAAGTCTCTGGAGTTTGCCCAGTTGCCGTTTAGTGACATCAAGGTCTACCCGACTCGCCCAGACCACAGCGCCGTAGCTGATTAAGGGCCTCACCATTGCTGTGTACATCCACAGAAGGATTTTAGGGGACAACCCCCAATTTTTCAATGCGAGAGATCTGCAACTCATTACGGCCAGTATTGCCTTGCTTACCACATGCTCGACATGCTGTTTCCATAGTAGTCTCTTGCCCAGATTATCCCCAGATACTTTGTCTCCGTAGAGAGTGGGATTAACGTTCCCCAATAGATATGGGTCTTATGGATTTTAGCTTGTACCGACTTGTGAAAGCGACCATTGTGGTTTTTGCTGGATTAATATTCAGCCCCACGTCACTGCACCAGTCCAAGCAAAGTCTAAGACCCAGCGTAATTCTATCACATAGCGTGTTCACGAATTTACCTTTGCAGACAATGGTAATGTCATCGGCGTAACCTTGGCATTCAAATCCATTATTTGTTAGTTTAACTAGTAGCTCGTCCACCACGAGACTCCAGAGGAGAGGTGATAGAACACCCCCCTGTGGACAGCCTCTGGTGGTTTGGGCCCTGACCGTCAAATTGTTGACAGAGACTTCCGCTATTCTAGTGTCAAGGAGTTTGCTTAGCCAGAAATTGAGTCCTGGCTCAACCCCTTTATCCTGAAGCGCCCTAGCCACAACATCATGTGAAGTGTTATCGAAAGCACTTTCTATGTCCATGAAGGCACAGAGAGCAACCTCTTTGGCCCTTACTGAGCATTGGAGGCTGTTTACTAGATCTAGGAGAGCCGATTCAGTCGACTTACCTTCTCTATAGGCATGCTGATGATCATGCAAGGGACTTGACATTAGGTGCGATGTTTTAATGTGATTGTCAACTTACTTTTCGAGGGTTTTTAGCAGAAAGGATGACAGGCTAATCGGCCTAAAGGATTTGGGGTGAAAAGGGTCTTTTTTCCCCACCTTCGGGATGAAAATCACCCTGGCCATTCTCTATGCTCTAGGTATATAGCCGATAGCCAGACTTCCCCGGAAAATGCGAATGAGGAAAACCATTAGCTGTTCTATCCCCTTCTGAAGATGGACGGGAAGGATTCCGTCCGTACCTGGGGCCTTGTAGGGACTGAGCGATCCAATAGCCCATCTAATCTTTTGCTCTGTTATAATGGCTGCAACCAGGCTCCAGTCCGGTCTCCTGTTGTTGACCGTAACGTAACAATTGTCAGTATTGGGAGGTGGTTCTACAAAGTGGAAAGTGAGTTTGCAGGAAAAGTTCTGCTTTCTCCACCTCATCTTCCGTAAAGGAACCATCTGGCTTTTTTAGACAGAGCTCGGACAGCACTTTGCCTTTCGAGATAGCCTTAAAGACTCAAACGGCTGGTGTGGCCTGCTCTATGTTAGAGCAAAAACTCCGGAAGTGAGCGCGCTTGCTGTACCGGATTTCTTTGTTATATTCTGTTAGTTTCTTGGCGTACAACTCCCACCTGTATTAAACAGCTTCCTAACATCTGCCCGAAGTATCCCTAACTTTTTATTCCACCAAGGGTTATCCCTGTTGGACTCTATGGAATTAGCTGGACAACTTTAATGGTAGGCTTTCGGAATCGTCTCGCCCATGTCTACTGAGAGTTGCTCTAGCTCTTCATGAGAAGAGATCCTCTTACTGTGGTTAAGTCTGCTCAGATTTAAGCCGAGGCAGGACTGGTAGAGCTTGCGGTCCAGCCCTTCCTCATCTCCTCGACAAGGGCTTTCCTGAGCTTCCTTGGCCCTCAGTAGCTGTGTTGCCTCCGCCCTTCGACCTCTTGTAGTCCTCCTTGGGGAGTTCTGTTGGCGACGTATGGTGGAGCTGTCGCTTTCTTCCCGCCACGGCCTGGCCGTCACTACGCTCTACTGGAGACGCGGTCGAGGCCCGGTGCTCCAGTGCACGCCTGCTTGCCTATTCAGGTTCGAAGCCAAGCTCGAGGTACCGGAGGTACCATTTGCGCCTGGCTCCGCGGGTCGCCAGAGCCGCCAGGCTGGCCTGGTGCTGGTAGAGGCGGCTTCTTCGGCAGCCTCTCCTGTGCAACAGAAGAGGGTGTTGAGGCGTTTCCCCCGCTAGCTGAGACAGCCCGCAGGGCAGCCACCGGCGAAGTGCCAGGCAGTGCGTACCCACTCCATACGTCCGTTTGTGTGGTGGCCTCCTTGACTGCCGCTAGAGACTTGAAAGCCTCTGCACTCTTTGAGGTGTTCTGCTTCGGGGACGAGCCCTTCGGCTGAGCAGTGCTCTTGGAGTTAGGGGCCTGGCCCCTGCGCAGCGTCAGCTTGCCACCTTCCTCCAGAGCCGCCCCTTCCATCCGCTCTGCAGTCTGTGTAGCGGTTAAGCCCCGCATGTTATTTAAAAGTTTCTTATTGTTCATAAAAACTCCCACGAGTGTAGGGGAAAGTAGTACCGGGTTGTCATAGCCCCCACTAGCACGGCGGGGCCAGGTATGCTCACCGAGGCGGCCAGGTTTCGGTGAGGCTCCGTTCAAATACAGTCGGTTACCCCTGACTTCAAACCAGGCAATAGCACGGACCACATCACACTCTGGCATTAGGGGGGTGAAGTGGCACCCTTGCCTCAGGACGTCACCACTGGCCTTTGCGAGATTTGGGGGTTTGGAATTGGGTGTGTAAAACTATATTTGGAAGGCGGTCAGACAAGCGCCTTGTCGGTCCCACCAGCGGTGTGGTACCCGCTGTTGTCCGGGACTGCTTATTCACGACAAGTCGCTATTCGCAGCTTACCTCTACTAAAGGGCTTGCGCTATCCGCAACCTGCGACCCGTCCGGTGGCCTCAGACTGCCCACCTCAGAACCATCTCACTAGTTTATCGGTACCAGAAAGATTCTTATTAAGGCAGATATAAATTCATGTATGATTTCAGTCGTTTACAAAAAGCGTCTCCAAACCCAACTCATGGGTGATTTACCAGTTGAAAGAACCACCTTTCCAGACCCTTTACCAACACGGGTGTCGACGTCGCCAGACCATTTGACATCAAAAGTTTTACTGGCTGCGCTTGTCGAATTTCCAAGGACTATCATTGCGTTTTTGTATGTTTTAGCACTAAGGCTTTTTATCTGGAAGCCATATCTGATTTAATCACCGAAAGGTTACTCGTTAGATTTGCTGCACGACGTGGGTCCCAGCAAATGTTCTCTGACAACGGCAAAACATTTGTCGGAGCTTCCAAGGTTCTTGATCGCGAATTCCTTGAAGCTACACGAAAATGCATTTTCTCGAATTATAGCCAACAAAAGCTATCATTTCGATTTATTCCCCCGAGTAAACCATATGGGATGCTTGTAGGAAGCTGGTGTAAAGAGCTTTAAAGCCCTTTTCTACAAATCTACTTCAAATACACGTTCGAAGAGCTATCCAAGCTGCTCTCTAAGTTCGAAGCATGTTTTAACTCGAGCCCTATCTCCCTTATGTCAGCAGATCGAACTGATTTATTAGCCTTTACTCCTGGCCACTTTTTGTTCGGAGCACCGCTTTTGGCCGTATGTGAGCCCGAAATCAAGGAGAGTGCCATGTCGATTTTAAACAGGTGGCAAGAGACCAGTAGCTAAGCTTGTTCTTCTCCCTTATAAACCAATTGTTCAAGGACAAATTCCAAATACTCCTTATAATTAACAAGTCCGTTAACTCCATATTCGTTTGTGCACGTCTGCTCAATCCAGTATTCCTAATATCCAACTAATTTGGAATACACTATATTTACTATTATGTTACCAGGAAGAAAGATGGCTTCCGAAACGGAAATCGCGTCAAACTAGGCCAGTGACCACTAAGGATAGGCCCCCCGTAAGGGATTCCCGATACGTCCCCAAACAGGAGTACTTCGCAGCCACTCACTTTCGTAAATTTAAACGCATTAAAAAACCACCGTTATGTCAACGGTGGTCTTGAGGTGTATATTATATAACCCTGAACTTACGACGACGCATTTTTCACTTTAGCGCAATTAAATTGTTGCGCCTGATTCTACTGAAAAAATATGTTTGAGTCAGCTCCGACGCACGACTCCAGTTTACTCTTTTTCGGACTTCTTTAATGAGATAATGAACTAACGAATGTTGGACACTCTAATTATATATAAGTGCCACTGTGGATATGAAGTTCAATCAACTATATCGAGCCTTAGTTGCAGAAATAACGTATGCGCCAAAACGCAACTTTACAGGAGAGTTTTTTGTTATTATTTAAGAATTCGTTTAGTAGATTTGTGTCGCTTACGTTATTATTGACAGGCTTATATCTCCGTTAATATGTTCAATTGATATGTAATATTTTGGGTGCAGATGCTGTTGGTGTTATAAACAAATTTGCATTAAAAAAAATGTTCGGAAAATGGCGCATGCGTTATTTTTGCAAATAAGGCTCGATATGTATTTGAAGCAATTTTTAAATTAATAACTCAACGCCAACCTATGCTAGTTGAAATATGCAATTATTGCTAATATACTGTTGAACAACACATCCACAAAAGAACTGATATATTTGTACAGTATTTAACATTCATCTCCTTTCGCCGACTTATATTCCAGCGATATCATCTCATGGGCTATTCGTAGCTTCTCGCCTTTCAAGTCCCCTGAGCCGGATGAAATTATCCCAGCCCCACTGCAGTATGCAGGGGATATCGCCATAAACTGGCTTCAGAAAATTTTCTCAGATACCCTGACAACAGGTACGATCTCCAAGCCATGGCTCGAATCTAGAGTTGTCCTCATTCCTAAGGCTGGAAAAGCCTCACACAAGACCCTCAATGATTTCCGACCCATAAGCCTAGCATCCTTCCTACTCAAGATACTATAGAGGGTGCTGGGCCTACATATAAGAGATACGATTACAAGCACAATATGCTTACCAAAAAGTCAAATCTACTGAGACAGCTCTTCACGGTGTTGTCTCCGCAATAGAAAAAGCACTCCACCACAAGGAGTATTGCCTTAAATCCTTTCTAGACATTCAGGGCGCTTTCAATAGCGTCGTACCGTTAGTGATTACCATGGCATTATCAGGGCTGGAGGTTGGACACATTTTGGGACTGATTGATCAACTGCTCAAAAGCAGGATAGTCAGGGCCACTCTGGGGTCCTCAACCATATCCAGATCTGTTTATAGAGGCACCCCGAGGGGAGGTGTTCTCTCCCCTCTCCTTTGA
This sequence comes from Scaptomyza polygonia, assembly GCA_035044585.1. Lineage (NCBI taxonomy): Eukaryota > Metazoa > Arthropoda > Insecta > Diptera > Drosophilidae > Scaptomyza > Scaptomyza polygonia. Next base: position 13,871 of record JAWNNU010002193.1, read on the forward strand.
AACGTGGCAGTTAACAGCCTGCTGCGCTCCATAGAAGGAGGGAGCTGTCGAGTGATCGCTTACGCAGATAACGTTGCCGTAGCCTTCTCGGGCAAATATCCCCAAATCCTTGTGCAAATGCATGACCACTGCACTTTATACACTGTCCTCATGGGCCACATCAAAGGGACTCTGGCTGAACCCAGCCTAAACTGACTTAGTCCTTTTCACCAGGAGGTATAAGATCCCCCTGAGACCATCATCCCTGAATGGGGTACAACTTGCTTTCAGTAAATCAGACAAATACCTAGGGCTCACTCTTGACAATTAACTAGATTGGCACCTCAACTTGGGGGAACGTGCTAAGAAGGCTTCAGTCGCACTACATACATGCAGGAAATCCATCGGATCAAAATGGGGTATGGCACCTCATGTCACTCTCTGTCTGTACACAGCCATCGTCAGGCCTATCCTGCTGTACGGAGTGTCGGTATGGTGGCCAGCTCTATCCAAGAAAAAAACAGTCCTTGGCAAAATACAGTGTGGCGCTGGACTGACCACAACAGGAGTCCTCAGTACGACCCCAACTGAAGCTCTTCATAATATACTTAATATTCTGCCAGTGCCCATATGTGATAACTTCTTCTCTCGAAGAAGAGAAACAGCGGACTTCTGTCTCCGCTGAACTCGCTTTATTGAATCCCTTTTTCTGTTACAATTATGTTCTTAGGTTTATGATTAACATTTTTATTCTTATGCTGTTATCAGTTAACAGCTACAAAGAGTGGAAGAGTGAGAGAGAGTCGTATTCATATACGTCGTGATCGAACAATGCATGACGCGGATTTCATTATGCCTGCTACATTCCCATGCAATCATATTACTTGCACTTGAAATGTGCTTGTGTTTATATAACGACAAAGTGTCGTTGTCTGGATTATGTTTATTCAACAACAAAGTGTTGCTTTTTAATATATATGATTATATTCAGCCCTATCACGAATAACAGGCGAAATATTTTTTCACGGGGAATTTGATTTCACGTGAAAAATTATTTCGCATCATGAATTCACCGTGAACAAGATTTCACTTCGAAAAATTTCGATAATAGTTGAATTTCAAGAACAGCTGATTGTTTACATTTTTAAGTTTTCTGAACATACGTGAACATACAACGTTGGCATAATTGTTCGATTGTTCGAGTTAAAAGGAAAAAAATATGTTGAGCCTGACATTAAGAAGGCAGTTGTTGGAAGAAGATTCCCGTGAGAGCGAGCGATTAATGCGGCGAAATATACGGGACAATACAAATCCTTTGGATATGCCGGAGACTTTGTAACTACATGAGTGTGCATAATGTGTATTTTTAATTTTAAAGTATGTATTCATTTCAGGTTTGTACAGCATTTTAGAGTGAATAAAGCCACTTTTATCTTTTTACTGGATGAGCTCACATCATCGACTCCCAGAGCACAAAAATCTTTCGCAGCTCCTCCAATCGTAAAACTTGCTGCTTGTTTGCGCTTCTTTGCAGAAGGCGCTTACCAGAAAAGTGTTTCTATAAAAACTAGTTTAATTTATATTAAACAAATTACTTACATTTTCAATTCCGCCAACTCAAAACAGGTGAACGATTATAAGGGAAAAGTGAATTCATTTCGCCTTTGAATTTCATTCAAAATAGGGCGAAATGGTTGCGAACTAGGGAACTATCAGCTGTTAGATATTCGTGATCACGTGAAGGCGAAAAGTGAAATTATTTCACGTGAAATTTCATTCGTGATAGGGGTGATTGAATATATATTATTATATTTATTCGTTCATGGCTGTGGATTATATCAATTTAATAAATTGCTTTACAATATGCTTGTTTAATTTATGATTTTTTGATATGATATTATTTTAGTAGGTGTATAGCTTGAATGGGGAAAGAGTATTAAAACTATAAGATTTAACTGAAATATAATAAAAAACAAAATAGTTGATCTTTCCTATGGCAGCTATATGATTTAGTTTTCCGATTTGAATAAAATTTGCTAATCATATGTGAAACTACACCAAACGTAATTTACATTTGTAACGTAATAAACGTAAACGTAAAATTTTTTTCATTGTAAATTTTATAACCGACCTTTCGTATAGCAGCTATATCATATAGCCGGAAGATATGGCCCATTTTTTATAACATTTATTATTATATTGGGGATGACTACACTGCGACCAAGCTGATCTATTGTGCCCCCTTCTTGGCTTATAGCTCTTCCATCAAGCCCAAGTGTTGTACAAAAGCAAGTACCTTTGTTGGGTCGATGGTTTCTAAATCGCTGAATTCCACAATATGTTTTCCTAGAAAACTACTTCTTTTCCTCACTAAGGCTACGCATTCTGCTATGATGTGCAAGGAGGATTCTCCTTCCATTTCACAGAATCTGCAAGTCTCGCTGCTGACTATACCTAGCTTTGCTAGGTGACCTCTTAGTCTACAGTGTCCTGTCAAAAGACCGGTGAGTATCCTGAGTCTATTTTTGCCCATCGATATTACTTGCTTAAACCGTTTGAGGTTATAGCCACCCAAGAGAAGTTTTGCTTGTCTGAGTCCTGGTGTCCTTGCCCAGCTCGTTCTTCGCAAAAATCTCTCTTCGTTCCTAAGCTCTTGCCGTATTGTGCTTCTTCCTATACCACAATACGCCTCAGGTCCTATGAGGGGTGTCGCTGCCCCCACTCTTGCTTGCTTGTCTGCCTCTTCGTTCCCCGCTATGTTGACATGTCCCGGGACCCATCTTAGGGCAAGCCTATTTTGTGATCCCAGAGTGTCTAGCTTGGTTCGTACCTCATGAACTATCTTTGACCTAATTTCGGTCTTACTAAGTGCCATTATTGCTGCTTGGCTATCGGATAAGATGGCTATGTCTCTATTCCGATAGTTACGCTTTAAATTAAAGTCTACATACCTCCCTATTGCACATACCTCAGCTTGGAATATGCTGGTGTGGATACCTTGGGGCTCGTGGTAAGTTAGCCGAGGGCCCACCACACCAAGACCGGAGCCTTGATGCGTTAGGGATCCATCGGTGTACCATTTTATGGTATGTGGCTTCATGTTGTGGACCTCTTCTAAAGATGTCCACTCCTTTTTGTTACAGAGGTGAACTTGAAACTTTTGCTCGAACATATGTTCGGCTTTCATTTCGTCCCTTGGCTGTGCCAGTAGGGGAAGTTCACACGACAGCATGTCTGCCTCTACTCGACTAAGAATGTGTCCTCTCCCAACTCCTTCAACGGACATTCTTAAAAGGGTTGCCTTCTGTTGTAGCCTAATTGTGTGATAGAGTGGTTATCTCCAACAGAACCTCAGGCGCGGATGTGGGACAAATCCTCATCGCTCCTGTGATTCCTACACATGCCATTCTTTGTAGCTTCTGAAGCTGCTTCTGCACAGTGATTTGTTGTGCCTTATCCCCCCATGCAATCGCTCCGTACGTGAGCATGGGTCTTACTACCTTAAGGTATAGCCATCTTATTATCTTTGGTGATGTTCCCCATGACTTCCCGGCTATGCTACGACACGTATACAGCGCTCTGCAGCACTTCGCAATCGTATTCTGAACATGGGTGCCAAAGTTTTATTTACTGTCAAAAGTTGCCCACAAGATACTAAACTTCCTTGCTTGTTTCTATTGGACTCCCTGCGAGCCTAATTACCCTCATTCTTTGTGGCTTGTATCTTCTGGTGAACGGAACGATGATTGTATTTGTAGGGTTTAGGTTGAGACCAACTTACCTACACCAATCATGCGTGATCCTAAGTCCCAGTTGAACAGTGTCACAAAGAGTTTCTTCATACTTGCCCCTAGCTATTATCACAATGACATCTGCATAGCCCTGACATTGGCTATGTTTACAAGTCTACTTAGTAGTTCATCTACCAGCATACTCCATAAGAGAGATGATAAAACCCCCCGTTGCGGACAGCCCCGTGTGGTTGTTACTGTTACGGTACTATCTTGCATAGATGCCGTAGCCTGTCTGGACCCTAGTAGGGATAAAGTCCATTTACTGGTTGTTCTGTTCAGCCCTGTTATATTCAAGGTGTCCTAGACAGCATCATGAGATGTGTTGTCGAAAGCACCTTCAATGTCTAAAAATGCTACTTTTTTATTTACTACTGCGGCTCGCAAAGTACGGTGCAGCTCATACAGGGCAGTGTCCGTAGACCTACCTGTCCTGTATGCATGCTGCGTTGCCTGCAGTGGACTCTGTGTAAACAGAGTACTCCTTATATTATAGTCCATAGCTTTTCCAACTTTTTCAACAAAAACGATTTTAAGCTAAAAGGTCTGAAGGACTTTGGGCTGGTGATATCTTTCTTCCCAATCTTGGGGATGAAGACCACCCTAGCTCTACTCCAAGTGCTTGGTATATGACCAAGTGCTAGGCTACTGACCAGGATTTTCCTTAGAGTGGGTAGGAGTATTTTCAAACCCTTCTGAAGGAAACCCGGTAATATCCCATCCAGACCAGGAGATTTGTAAGGCTAGAAGGATCCAATTGCCCACTTTATTTTCTCCATAGTTACCACCGACTTGGCGCATGTCCAGTCGCTGGTCGTTGGTCTGTACTGAACTCCTGTTTCATGTGATTCGCTCTGTTGCCAGCTCTAGCCTTTGCATACTAGTGCTCGTACATGAATAATCACTACGCTTCAGGGCTAGAATAGCCTCCGGTGCCCGCTTTGATAATGCCTTATGCAGCTGGGCACCTTTTTTTGTACTTTCTATGCTTTCGCAAAAGTCTCTATAGTTCCTACGCTTGGCCTTCCTAATCTCCTTGCTATATGAGGTGAAGCTTTCGCGGTATGTGTCCCATGACCAATCTCGCTTGGGTTTATTAAAGAGGTGACGAGTGGTAAGCCGCAGTATCTCAAGACTGTCATTCAGGGCTAAATTACCCTCCGGTGCCCGCTTTGATAATGCTCTATGGAGCCGGGCACCTTCGCTTGTACTTGCTATGCTTTCACAGAAGTCCCTATAGTTCCTACGCTTGGCCTTCCTGATCTCCTTGCTGTAGGAGGTGAGGCTTTTGCGGTATGTATCCCATGACCCGTCTCTCTTGGCTTTATTGAAGAGGTGACGGGTGGTGAGCCGCAGTCTTTCAAGACCGTCATTCCACCATGGGGCATCTTTTTCTTTACGCGTTCTCCCTAGTGGGCAGCTTTCTTCATATGCATTTTTAATGCTACTATTAAGATTTCTAACAACTCTTTCTAGCTCACCAGTGTATCTGGGTATTCCAGAGCTCTCAGTGACTAGGTTAAGTTCTAGGGTATACCTAAATTTATCCCACTTCGTTTTTCTGGGGTTGTGAGTTGGTATACTACTATCCGTATTAACCTGAAGTTTAAATAGGATGATCCTGTCCGACATTACCAATTTCTAAATTATACTTGAATATAAAGTTGGTAAGACACTCACCCCTTGTGTTGATGTCCGTGCTGCCCCATATGGAATGGTGTGCATTGGCATCGCAGCCGATTATTACCGGCAGCTTCTCTCTCCTGCAGTGATCCATCAGCTTTTCTATTTCCGGTGGCGGGCAGTCCGCATCACCAGCAAAGTAGGCTGATGCCACCACAATAGGGGGGGCGTTACCTCTTGCCCTTACGGCAATCGGTACGCAGTCCCTAGTGAGGAATTCTGAAAGAATAGTAAAATTAATACATTTCCTTGCCATGATGCATGCTCTAGGTATAGGATCTCTTTGATCCCAGATTACCTTTGAGTCGGCGGTGTACAGGCCTTTTATGCCATTGTTGACCCATGGCTCCTGTACCAGGGCTAGCCCAAGATGTTGGGTGATAAACATCCTGGCCAAGACAGCAGAGGTTGCCTTAGCGCGATGGAGGTTTATCTGGGCTAGCCCAGTGACGATGACGTTTGACGTCACCATCAGTCTTCCGCCGCTCCAGCTCCTGGTGATGCAGAGTTGCCCACATCACCGCTGCCCGTCATGCTGACGTCAGCTTCGTCCTCTGCAATTTGCAGCTCCTCAGCCTGTTCCTGCGAGGACATCGGCAGCTCCTCATCCATCCCTTCCAGCTCTGCTGGACCGAGCGTCATCTCCGCCAAGTCTTCGTCCTCGGCCAGATCCTCCGATGAATCGGTGGCATCTGCCAGATGAACACTCGGAATAGTGGCGGTAGGAGGTGTGGGTGCCGAGCCTGCAGCTCCCGAGGCTGTCGTTTGGGCGGGGGCAGTCCTCGAGCCAACACTCTTCTTTTTCAGACCGCTAACGGGGATGGTCCCGTAGCGGAATGAGATTTGGTGGCCTCTCGCCACTATCGCGTTCTTGGAGGCCTCATCGATGCCTATTACCAATAGCGCACCTCCGCCTTCCATTCTCCTCGACAGCACCTTCCACGAGTCGGTCTCGATCTTGTTCTGGTTCTTCAGCAGAACCAACAAGGATTCGGTTGACCGATCCGCGCTTCTTGGGCAGAAGATGGTGATGTTATGGGGTGATGGAATATCATCACCCAACTTGCAGTGCAGTGGAGCCCCTTTCCATGACTGCAGTCTCGACGCCACGGTCCTCAGCCACTCCGCTGAGTGATCGTCGGAGCATTCAATGACCAGGTAGCCAACCCGGAAATGAATGCCTGCGAACGCGACCGCGGTGTCCCATCCTGTGGGGATAACCTCGTCCAGGATGGCCTCTTCCCATGCGGACAAGTCCCCATGGCTGAGCATTACCTGCGGGTATTCCACAGGTAACACGGCCACCTTGACCTTTTTAGCAATCGCTGCATACGATGTGCGAGTCTCGGTGGACACTGGTGAGGAAGACCTCACTGCTGTTGCTGCGGTGGCTGCAGACGTGCCCGGACGCTTCTCTGTGCACGCCCTCTTGGGGGTGGCAGTGGGTGGCGTCAGGGTGCTGCTAAGGCGTTTGGGGGCTGGTCCCCGTACCTGACTTGCCGAGTCCCGTCCGGCCGTTGCCCTGCTGAAGGTACCTTAGGTACCATTTGGTTTTCGAGCCGTTGAGGGCTTTTCGGTTTGGGTCGTCCAAACCGCCCGGCTCTCCCAATTTCGGCAGCTGCGCTTGTGGCTGCTGCGCTTGTGGCTGCTGCGCTTGTGGCTGCTGGCGCTGCACGCCATGTCGCCTAACTGCGCTTAGACTTGGTCGCATCGGCTGGGATGGTCCAGCCGAGCTACCTCCTCCTGCAGTTGGGGCGACATGGTGAATTGGGGCTTCCCTCGTCCGCTGCGCGCGCGCAGTTACTATTGCCGCCTGCGGCCGCCTCCTTTGCTCCGCCTGTTGAGGGCGCCGTGGGGGTAGTCCCACGTTGGAGGGCCGATCCCCATCAAGGAGGCGGTCCTCAAAGTGCCTCGCGACACTGGCAGCAGGGGTATCCCGCTGTACTTTTATATTTTTTTTTACATTCTTCATGTTTTTCCCACGAGTTGCAGAGAAATATCAGGTCCACCCGGGCAGAGATCTGCAATACCCGGGTAAGGCTAATTAGAACAGGCGGTCGCCATCTGCCTGAGCTCACCGTTAGCGACTGGGCTAGTTTTTAATCCGGGCCCCCGGCCAAGTTGACTTTCAGCACGGTTCGAATTACACCTTAGTCCAGCCCGGAATGAGATATGGGGGGGTTGGGATGGGGGTAGGTATGTGTGAGGGTGTTGGGAGTGTGTGAGGCTATGCTTTAAAGACGGCGACACAAGCGTCTTGTCAGTACGGTGAACGGTACCGTACCCGCTGTTTGTCCGGGACTGCTTATTTGCAAGGATTCTCGCTTATTCGCAGCTAACCTCATAAGAGGCCGTTCGCTATCCGCAACCCGCCTGGTGGCCTCAGCTTAGCCCCCTCCGAAATATCTCACAAGTTCTTCAGACCAAGTTTTTATAACATATATTTATTATATATTTTTTAAATTTGTAAAGTAGATATTTTGCCTGGGTACAGATCTCAGTCTGTCCACGGTCCACGTCACAAGATATTTATATTTAAAATCAGCGACGTTCGCGAAATGGAGGTAAGTGTCGCGATATTCGACCCGATGCTTTGGGCAACACGCAGCCACGAGCGTCTCAGCGGTTAGGGGTCGTACAAGGTCAGACTTTGTACCAACACCTCTAGTCGAGCAAGCCGCACTGTCGCTTTATTAGATGGCGACCACCGATTCATCTGGCACATCAACCCTTTTCTTAGCACTAGCAACTTCAGACCAAAACGCATGCGGGTTTTCGGTTATCATACTTTCTTTTATTTTCTAAGTCTTTCCATACTTCTTTCGCGATCGCGTCCACCCAGTTGCGTGCTCTCATACCAACTACTTTGCCGGTCTCGCACTTGAGGTCAGCGCGCTTCTTGGTCTGCGCTTGCTCGCGACAATTTGGTCGCGTGTCGCGGGCGTGCCCTCGCTCTTTTGTCGCCGGCTTGGCTGCCCGGCCCTCTTGCTGCGCTGCGTTCTGATGCCTTGCCGAACCTCTGCTCGCTCTCGCGTCTGTCTTACATTAATTTATACATACATATCGAAAGTACTAATAATGACTCGTACATCGTTCAATAACAAGTGTGTAAATACTAATTCATAAGTAAGTTCGTATTTCAGCTTAAGTATGTAAATAATGATAACTAGTAAGTATTTAAGTAACAATTCATATTTCAGCGTGAGTATGTAAGTAATAATAAGTACTAAGTATTTATATAATATCTTTGTTAATAACGCAATGTGTGGGAGGCTCGCGCCGGGCCTACCTCACACCCCCCCCTTTCTTCGTGATCGCGACCCTGCCATCACCCTGAGTCGGTCCCTCGACGTTCGTCTTCTCCGCACGCGCAGCTCCCGCGTGATCTCCTCGACGGCCCGCTTGGTCACGATGCTTGTGTCTGGGTGACATGTCCAGTTCTCCGGTACTTCGGGTGGTGCTCCTGCATTCTCATCTGCACCTGCCGGGGTGAAGTTCCCCTCCGACGATTGTTCCGGGGCCCATACTGGCGCATACTCGGCGTGAGTTTTGTTGTCGTGTTGTCTCCGTTGCTATCTCGTCCAACTCCTCTTCCCGTCCAAGGATGCCTTCTTCCTCGCTTTCTGCGTCATTTGCTTCTGTCTCTGTTTCGTCCGCGTCTTTGGGGCTCGTTTCTTCCTTCGCTTTTATGAATGTTGTCGTTGTGTCTGCATAACATGGACATCTCCCGCCGTGTTTGTCACCGTGTCCTCGTGCACGTATTTCGTAATTGCTGGGCCATTTGCGCCCCAAGCCTCTTCCACCTTGGTTAGTTTCTTCCGCCAGTGGGTGCCTTCCTCAAACTTCAAAACTGTTTCTTTGCTCATTTTCTGTTGAGAGAAACATAATTGTTGGTTATTACGAAATTACTATTTAAATTCTGGATGTGTGTTTTTGACAAGTTTTGGGTTAGTATAAGAGTTTCGTTGTGGTTTTTTTTTTTCTCTGGTTATGCTTCTGCCCGACTCGTTTCGGCCTCTTCTCCCTCTTGCTGGAAAGGTTTAAGCTGTGCTACGCTTGCAACTCGGCTTTTCTCTTGCCAAGCGCACTACATTTGGTGAGACGAACTTCTTCGCCCGATATGGTCCCTCGTACTTCGGTGCTAACTTGGCTGCGAACCCGTCGCTGGCTTTCGAAAGTTGGTGCGTCCTTAACAAGACCAGCTCGTTGATCGTCGGTCTCCATTCCCTTCGTCGCAGGTTGTAATTTCTCCCTTGATCCGTTGAAGCTCGCTGCTGGTTGCTTCGCGCTATGTCGAACACCTCCTTTAGCCTATTTGCCCTTTGTTCCGGCGTTTGCGGTGTGCTTCCTGTACCTGGCGTTTTCTCCTCGTACAACGTTGCTGGCAAGCGAGGTTCCCTTCCTTGCATCAAGAATGCTGGGGAGAATCCTGTTGAATCTGCGATGCTCGAGTTGACGGCTAACGATATTTCGGGTATCAACTGGTCCCAAGAACTTTGATTTCCGGAAATATATTGCGCGATCATCGTCTTTACCGTCTTGTTGGTTCTCTCGGTCGGGTTCTCCTGGGGGCAGTATGGGGCGGTGTGTTCCATCTCTACGCCGAGAGAGTTCAAATACGCTTTGAAAATCCGACTTGTGAACTGCACTCCGTTGTCACAAACAAATCTCTTTGGCACTCCGAACCGACATAAGATCCGTTCGCGAAAAGCCTTCTGCAACGTGGCCGCTGTTGCTCGTCTCAGGGGCACCAATTCCACCCACTTTGTGAATGCGTCGTGAAATACCAATAACATCGTGTTACCTTGTTTTGATCGCGGTAAGGGGCCCACGAAATCTGCGCACAGTATCGCCATTGGCTCTGCCACCTGGCGGGTTAGCATGTGTCCGGCTGGCTTCTTTTGCTCGGTCTAGAACAGTTGACATTTTCCGCAACATTTGACATACCTGGCTGCATCTCTGAACATCCCAGGCCAGTAGTATCGTTGGGACAGCCTCATAATCGTCTTGCGGACTCCCTGATGCCCGGCCGTCGGCGCGTCGTGGCATTCCAGTAGTACTCTCTTCCTTTGTTCCTCGCTTACACATAGCTTCCACGGGATGTAGTCCTCGTCATCCGCGCGGTGGCCCAGGTGTCTGTACAACTGTCCGTTTTCTTCCACGTAGTCTGTATACTTAGATGGTTCCTTGGCTATCTTTTCCAGCATCTTTGGAATCCATCCTCCAGGGGACTGTTGAACAACGGCTTGCTGGAGCTGCTCTAACGGGTCTCGTGACAAAGCTTCTGCCACCACGTTGAGCTTGCCTTTCCTGTATTTGAAGTCAAACTGGTATTGCTGTAGCTCTAAAGCCCAGCGCGCTATCCTTCCTGTGGGGCTCTCAATTGAATCCAACCACTTTAATGCCATGTGGTCTGTGACCACCTCAAATCGGTATCCTTCCAGGTAGCATTTGAGTTTTCTGATCGCCCACACAATCGCCAAGCACTCCTTTTCTGTAGCCGAATAGTTCGACTCGGCCTTTGACAGCTTCCGGCTGGCGTACGCTATGACCCGCTCCTGCTGATCAATGGTTTGCGTGAGGAATGCTCCGAGGCCGTAGTCGCTCGCGTCCGTCTGCAGCGTGAACTTTTCTCCAAACTCCGGACATGCTAGGACAGGCGCGGACGTTAGACACTTCTTGAGACTGTCTAATGCGGCTTATTGCTCCTCCTTCCATGACCACTTCCGGGACTTCTTCAACAGCTCTGTCATCGGTTGTACCACCGTTGTGAAATTGGGCACGAATCGGCGGTACCACGACGCCATCCCTAGGCATCGTCTAAGCTCTTTCAGGTTTGTGGGTGCCTTAAGATTTATCATGGCTTCCACCTTTGAGGGGTCCGTCTGGATTCCTTTCTCGCTCACCAGATGCCCTAGGTATACTAGCTTCTTCTGGAAAAACGAACATTTTTTTTGATTAAGTTTTAGGTTTGCCTCTCTCAGCCGTCGGAATACTTCTCTCAAGTTTGCTATGTGTTGCTCTTTTGTTGCGCTGATTACTATTATGTCGTCTAAGTAGGCGAACGCATGGGGCTCCATCTCCGGGCCTATCACCGTATCCAATGCTCTCTGAAAAGTCGCACCGGCCGAATGCAAACCGAATGGCATGACTCGCCATTGAAACAGTCCTCGACCTGGCACTGTGAACGCAGTGTACTCCCTGCTGTTTGCCGCCATCGGAATTTGCCAGTACCCGTGCTTCAAGTCCAGCGTCGAAATGTAGCTTGCGTGCCTCAACTTTTCCAGTATGTGATTTATCCTGGGTACGGGGTATGCATCCGGTATAGAGTATGCGTTGAGCTGCCTGTAGTCCACGCACATCCTCCACTCGTTCGTCTTCTTACGGACGAGCACTATGGGCGCGCTGTGTGGGCTGCGTGACGGCTCGATTGCCCCCGCCTCTATCAGTTCGTTTACCTGCTGGTCGATCACACGTTGCATCGCCGGATTTTTGGGGTAGTACCTCTGCTTTACTGGCTTGTCATCCCTCATGATGATCCGATGCTCGGCTACGTTGGATACGCCCTTCAATCCCTCGAAGAGTTGCAACTCCATCCTTAAAAACTCCTGCGTGGCTGGTTCCAAGTCCGCTGGCCACACCGATTCCTGCGCAGCGTCTTCTTCCGATGATGATCCTGCTTTAGGGTCTCCCTTTTGCGGCGCCTCGGCTCCTGCACTTTCCACCTGGCCTAGCGATGGCTCCTTGACGACTGTAACTGCGTCTCGGCCAGCCCCTTGCTTGGCTAGCGTGGTATCCTTGCTGCGATGGGTCCCCAGGACAGCCTCTCGCTTCTTGCCTCGGGTGCCGCGTCTCTCTTGCTCCTTCTCCCCTTCTGGCCCCAACTCGGCCGTTTCGATCGCCTTGGCTGGCGCATCGGCGCACTTCAGCATCAGCATCGCCTCACCGCACTCCATAGTCGTCCCCATCTTGCATAGAAAATCCATCCCCAGGATAAGACTGTCTAACATGGATGGCATTACGAGCATGTCCATCGGCACTTCTTTGCTGATCAACTTGACCTTGACCCTCAACAATTTACTAATTGCTACCTTTGATCCATCTGCTAAGTGAGTATTCGCGGTCGCTGCGAATACTTCCCCCTTTGCCTTTATCTCCTCAAAAAAACTTTGGCTCACGAAGCTTCGTGATGCCCCTGTATCAACCGTCGCCTTCGCCACTCGGTCCCCGACCTTCACCATGGCGACTATGCGACTGTTCTCGACTCTGAGAGGACATTCTAATTTCGGGACTGACTCACGCCGGCGCCCATCCGATCCCGATCCGGATGACGCGGCTGCCCGTTTCCCGCTCTCCTACCGCAACATGCCAAATCGCTCACGCCTTGAGCACCACACTGTCTACAGAATACCACCTTAGGATTTGGGCATTCTCTGGCAAAGTGTCCCCCTTGTGAGCAGTTGTAGCACACGCGACTCACGACTGCCGACCTAACCTGTTCATGCCCCATCATGTTGTTCGAAATTTCATCGCGCCTGGTGACGGGATGACTGCCAGTCTCGTTTCGCGCTAATGGTACCTGTGCTGGCGGACTCCTAAACGGATTAGGCGGCTTGGCGGGTGTGTCCATGCCACCGGACCTACCCTGGTACCCAAGAACCCTTGCCTGGTTGTACCCCGTCTCCCCTTGGACCTGACCCGGGATGCTTTCAAACTCTGAGGCTATCTGCGTTAGCTGAGACAAGTCCGTAAAATCACTCCGTCGAATATATAGGCGGTACTCCCGAGAAAGATTTTCATATGCCCTTTTCAGCTCCTGCTCAGGAGTGTAACTGGCGTGACGCGTTAATCTCTTCAGATCGACTAAATATTCTTTATACCCTTCCCCTACGCGTTGTCGGCGGGCCCTGATTTCGTCCTCTAACCTGTCGAAGTATTGGGGAGGCAGAAAGAATCCTAAAAATTCCCTTTTGAACGTTCCCCACGTTACGTCCCTTAATCCGCTCGTTGAGAACCAACTACCTGCCATGCCTGTCAAAGCCTCGCTCATCGCTCTCGGTATGCGATTCAGATCTATATCGTACGTTTGGGCGCGTTCTTCTAATGTTTCTATGAACGCCAGTGGGTCAGAGTAACCGTCAAACTTAACAGCCCATTTCCTAACCTGATCAGGGACGACCATGTAATGCCGGTGACTGTTGGCGAGCTCGTACATTTGCCTGTAATCCACCTGGCCCTCCTGGGTACTAGTCATGGACGGTCCTACGGGTGGCACTACATGTACATTCGGGGTCAATCCAGCTATATATTCGCCAACGGTCGGTGCAAACCGCGCGTGGCCGGATGATGGTGGCAATTCTCCTGATGACCCTGATAACGCCAACAAATCGGATTCCGATTTTTGTCTGGGTCGCGCCCCTTCGTTAATAACAGTGGGCGGGACGGGTGACCCTCGGCTCTTGGCGAACTTCCGCTCCCATTCGCCCAACCGGTTCCAGGTTGACGAACTATGGCCCCCCAATTTGATCAAATCACATACCCGTTTCCGTAAATCTTCTACCTTGCCGGCGCTTTCTATGTTTAGTTCCTGAGCGATTCGTTCCAGATCCTCCTTCCGGCAGTGGTATACCCATCCTAGACTCACGCCCGGGCTGTCGCATCCTTCTTCTTCTACGCTTTTGTTGTACTCCATGGTCGTTGCTCGTGAAAATTTTTTTTTTTTTTTTTTTTTTTTTAATTTATTCAATTTTAATTTAATTTATTTCAGTTTTATTTAATTTATTTAATTTTTTTTCTGTATTTAATTAAATTTTTTTTTATTTTTTTTTTATTTATTTAAATTTTGTTTCATTAAATTTTATTTAATTTACTTCCTTTCCTTTATTTAAGTTTTATTTAATTTATTTAAATTTTATTTAGCTTTATTTCAATTTTGTTTATTTAAAATTTTTCCACTCTCGTCCCACTGTACAACGATCAGCCACCACGCCCAATACCAATTCCAATGTTCGGGTATTGGCATGTGCTGCACTTTCACAGCCAGCGTTCGCGCTGCTCCGCTGTGATCACTTTCACGACCGACACTGTTTCCCGCGATTTTAGCCGTTTTCTAGCCGAACGCTCACGTCTGTCTTTTCGTTATTCCCGTTCGCTTAGTTGAGGCGTCTTCTTTCACCGTCAACTTCGCTGCACGTGCACTCTAAGCTTCAGCCGATTTGCTGCTTAACACATACCAAATAATTTTTTCGCGACGACTGTACGTTTGACAAACTTTTCTAGCGCCAACTGACCATCTGGCACCTTTTATTGCCCTCGCCGTTACTTTCAGTTTTTTTTTTTTTTTTTTTGAACGCGCGCGCGATCTGCGGGGTATGACCGGGTATGTCCGACTATCACAATTTATACTTGTTAGTAATATGTTTGGGGTTTTTACTTCCAAATTATATTACTCCTCTTTCGCTTGAGTCCCTGCTCGGGCGCCACTTGTAAAGTAGTTATTTTGCCGGGGTACAGATCTCAGTCTGTCCACGGTCCACGTCACAAGATATTTATATTTAAAATCAGCGACGTTCGCGAAATGGAGGTAAGTGTCGCGATATTCGACCCGATGCTTTGGGCAACACGCAGCCACGAGCGTCTCAGCGGTTAGGGGTCGTACAAGGTCAGACTTTGTACCAACACCTCTAGTCGAGCAAGCCGCACTGTCGCTTTATTAGATGGCGACCACCGATTCATCTGGCACATCAACCCTTTTCTTAGCACTAGCAACTTCAGACCAAAACGCATGCGGGTTTTCGGTTATCATACTTTCTTTTATTTTCTAAGTCTTTCCATACTTCTTCCGCGATCGCGTCCACCCAGTTGCGTGCTCTCATACCAACTACTTTGCCGGTCTCGAACTTGAGGTCAGCGCGCTTCTTGGTCTGCCCTTGCTCGCGACAATTTGGTCGCGTGTCGCGGGCGTGCCCTCGCTCTTTTGTCGCCGGCTTGGCTGCCCGGCCCTCTTGCTGCGCTGCGTTCTGATGCCTTGCCGAACCTCTGCTCGCTCTCGCGTCTGTCTTACATTAATTTATACATACATATCGAAAGTACTAATAATGACTCGTACATCGTTCAATAACAAGTGTGTAAATACTAATTCATAAGTAAGTTCGTATTTCAGCTTAAGTATGTAAATAATGATAACTAGTAAGTATTTAAGTAACAATTCATATTTCAGTGTGAGTATGTAAGTAATAATAAGTACTAAGTATTTATATAATATCTTTGTTAATAACCCAATGTGTGGGAGGCTCGCGCCGGGCCTACCTCACAAATTTTGGAGAAAATTGTTTAACAATATAACAACTGGAAGTATTTATGGCCGCGGCTCCATACAAGCCGAACCACTGTGCAGTGTACTCCCTTTATATGTGCATACTACAATAAGCATTATACGGACACTCCATGTTATTGTGGGAAACCCACTTATTCCCAAAAAATACGTACTACTGGCGTCCTTAGGAATTCCCAAAAACTCCGTTCCATTTACTAATCCGCTCTAGGGATAATTGGTGCTCAAGCACGCCAGGGCCGACAAACTCAGTTAAAAATTACACCGACGCACAGTGGCGCTTTTTCTGATTTTTGTCCTTACAAAGTATTGAATGAACCTATTTTATAAATTTTGAAATTCTCCAACGATTTCAAATTTTATATCTATAATACAACCAGATTGTTTATACACCATGTTCTGATATACCAGTTAATCACGTGATTAGCGTCGTTGACGTGATTTAAGCGCTAGTCATCTTGTAAAAGCGCGTTTAACTCATACAAGAACTGTCAAACGTAATCACTTCACTGACGTGTTTAACTTTTAATCATGATGATTATTGGAGTGCAACCCTGTGTTTGTTTAACAAAAACCACAGATGGCGCTGTTTTTGCATATTTCAAAGCTGATTGCTATGAAAAAACTTAAATTTGCTAGAAGTAATCATATGCGAACAGCTGTTATCTGTCACAATAAGAACAAAGAAGTAATGGCAGCAAAAAAAAAAGAGTTAATTGGTGCGATGGTACTTTTATCCAGCACTTTTTCATTACAAATCCCTCACATATGGCTGCACGCAACTCGAGGTGCATTTTATATTGCATTTGCGCAATACTTATGTGTGCTCTTGATGTTTTGAGCAGATCCTCCATTATTTTTGCCATATCAAAAATTCTTATCATATAAAATATAATTTCAATAACATTTGGCGCCATCTTTATTCACTTTTCTTTAATTTAGATTTTTTCTGCTGTTTGCTATTCAGTTTGCTTGATTTATAAATGTAAACAAACAGCTGTCAAACTTAATCTTGTGCGAAACAGCTGTTTGATGTGTGAACGCATAAGTTTATCGCAAGTAGATTATCGTACTGACGTGATTAACTTTTCATAGTGTGAACATGGCATTAGAAGATATAGCCCTCTAAAATTAACTGATTTCAGTGTTATATCTCAAAAACTATGAAACGGATCGTCATTATTTTTAATCCTCTCGACAGATCTATTAAAAAAAAAAAAAATTAATCACCAAATTGTACTGTTTGCTTTGCGTTTGGCCAGGTAAATCAATATTTACCAACTATCCATTTTTTCACTATTTCTCAACTTTGATGGAATATAAAAAAATCTATAAAATTCTATATTTTCCCATAAATTTCTTTGGTTATTCCCTAATCGAATGCAAAAAAATGTATCTGCCAGCCGTTGCCCCGTATTTTTTAGAGGTAAAATAGTGAAAAAAGACATAGTTCCAAAAATGTGCTGTGTGAATTTCTGGGCTATTTATGACTTTCTGCTGTAGAGGCTAGTGGCAATATTTTACAAGAAATTAAAAAAAAAAATAACAAAAAAAATTTTTATTTTTAATACATATAACATTAGTTTTAAATTATAAAAGCCTTTCAAACAAAACATAATAAATCAAAAAACTTAAAAATTAATTTTTTTTTCATCTCAAAAGAATTATTTTTCCACAAATTTCAACTTTGCTTACTCATAAATAGGCACAAAAAAATCGTAGAACTTTTTTAAGCGTTCATTTAATAAGTTTATTAATTATCTATCATATGACTGCTTAATTGATCGAATATTTTATTTGGTTCAAAAGTTATGATTTTTGCAACGAAAAATCAGAAAGAGCACCACTGTGCGACGGCTCAAAGCTAGACGACCGGGTAGGGGGCGGAGTTTTTTGCGATTAGCCCTTCTTTAATAAATCTTTCAGCCTCCCTGAAATTGCAGTGTGTTTCAAGCTGAGATCGCTGCAATACACGAGGCACTCTCCTGCATCTCCGAAATAAATTGCTCTGCAGCTAGAATTTGCATATTTTCTGATAGACAGGCGGCTCTCAATCTCATCTGACTCGATGTCTGGCACAAACTATCGCAGATTTTTGAAGGAGATGACAGACCAGTTCGAGTTACACCTTATATGGGTGCCCGGACATAAAGGCATCAAGAGCAAAGACAAAGCAGACGGGCTGGCAAGACATGGTACTACCATGCTTCTCCTCACGGACAAAGAGAGCATGAGTATCCCCATGGCCAGCTGCAAGCTTAGAGTCCGATCGTACTTCGAACTAAAACAAAACAAGTAGGATTGCCAGGCAAACAATGCCAACGCGCTGTAAAAAGCGGTCCTCAAGCCTCATTCACCTAAACTGGTTAGTGGGGACTCACGCAGCGAGACTTCTAGTCTCCTTTCAATGATTTCTGCAGGAGCTGCGACTGTCCAGCTCTCTGAAAGAACAGAAATCGCTAACTTGGTTCTTTCTTCTTATCGGACCTCTCTCAACTGGCGGATTCTAAACTGAAAATTTATTCAAGCCTCGGGCTGGGACCACGCCCTCGTAAACGGCGTGACACACTCTGCGTCTGGGTAGATGGTGTTTGTGGACCATGTCCAAGACGCGGCATCACAACGGGCCAATCTATGGCCTATGTAAGTGGAGGGATTATCTCAAACTGCTCACTACCGCTAACCTAACCTAACCTTGGGCTTTAACTGCCGTTTTGGTTCTTTAATACAAATTATTGATGCACTTTACTAATGATTGTTTCTGAAACTGCACAATGCTCTTGTTCAGTGGTTCTTTTTAGTACTTCTGCCTGCCGCTTTTGTGACGGTGATCACTAGATCCTCTGAGTACACAGCTCGCACACTAACGGCTCTCTGCCACGACATTAACGGTAAGTGTTCTATGACTCCCATGATCCAAACACGTACCTTAGCGCTGACATCCTGTGTCAGAGAGAAACAGCCTGAGTATTCGCCGCAATGCAGGTCCGACTGCGGATCTGTGCCAGCGCGTCATTTGTGAGGCGTTATATCAAAAATATGGCTCCTCACAAGAGGAATAAAGCCAATTTCATCTATTTACTGGATGAGCTCACATCATCGACTCCCAGAGCACAAAAATCTTTCGCAGCTCCTCCAATCGTAAAACTAGCTTCTTGTTTGCGCTTCTTTGCAGAAGGCGCTTACCAGAAAAGCGTTGGACGTGATCGAGAAGTGGGCATGGCGTTCTAAGTCGAACCAAAATGCTGCAACATTTTTATTTTGGCGGGAAAAACTCTGAACCGTTTCTTTATTTAATGTCATCATTTCTACCAGGATGCTATATTGAGTGTTATTTATACTATTAGACCTAAAATTTACAAATAATTCATTTTCTTTAGAAACTAGTTTAATTTATGTTAAACAAATTACTTACATTTTCAATTCCGCCAACTCAACACAGGTGAACGATTATAAGGGAAAAGTGAATTCATTTCGCCTTTGAATTTCATTCAAGATAGGGCGAAAAGGTTTCGAACTAGGGAAATATCAGCTATTAGATATTCGTGATCACGTGAAGGCGAAAAGTGAAATTATTTCACGTAAAATTTCATTCGTGATAGGGGTGAATATTTTTTTTTTTTAATATTAAATCAAGAAGCGTATTTGTGTTGCGTGTGAAATGTGTCGATTCCATCGAATTTACTTTTGACCAGCCAAGTGACTGCATTTCATCAGTCAGATCTTGTTCATACAGTACACCTTAAGTCACCTGCTAATATAACGTCAGTATACGTCAATGCTATACTCAATTTAACGTCCATGAGGCAACAGGAGTCAATATTCGTGTTTGTTCTATAAATATAGCCAATAAGCAGTTTTTATCACTGATTGAATTTGTTATTGTAACAAAAGTGTACTCTTTTTGACTGTCAACTGGCTGCCTACATTTAACTTTACACTTTAGTCTATTAATGACAAATATTGCAGCTCCCCCTGCGTGACAAACACGAGCTGAACGATACAAATTGTACCCAGGACAACCAAAAGGCAAATTCCCTAATTCAAGGACAAACCTTGTTTGAGATACGCACAATATATCATATATATTTGAATTCACAAACACAAAACGAAACTCCTCCGTCTTGTTATATAAACTCGGACCACTTAAGTGACATACCTTAAGACCAGCTTTGTGTTAACTTAATACCCTTATCATTGCTTGGATGTTTGATCTGGAAGGCATTTAAATTGATAAAAAAAAAAATCATACCAATAACACACCTAAACTGCGTTGAAATACAAGCAAAATCAAAAGGACACTTGAAAATAAAAGGCTTAAATTAAGAGATACATATAACACCAAACATTTAAACATAAAATCTTTGGATACCACGCCCCCATACCACCCCAAGCACTTTTTAAATACTTTGAGCTAGAGTCAGCAAATTTGGCAGGAAGACAGTTTTTTGGCATCCCCATCTGCATCAGACAATATTTGAGGCAGCGTACAGCACCTGGCGAATCCGCACCACTTTGCAATCAGGTCTCTTTTTATCGGTTTTATTATTGGTATCGAGTATACCGCAGTCGGTTGCGTCCGATTGCAACGTTTCAACATGTTTAAAAGAGTTTTCTTACGTTATTTGTTAAAAGTTGGCACCTATATGAACGTTATAAGATATATTTTTTGTTAACATTTGAAAATGTGGAGGGCTGGATTTATATTTAGTTTTCACACATGACGAATTAATTAGATTTATACTGGCTTGAAAAACATAAGACTTGCGGGTTTTTGTGTTTGAGAACTTCTTTATTACACTTGTAAATGAGTACTGATTTGGAAAGCCTATTGAGCATGCTCAGCAGGCTGTTAAAAGGCTATTTACAGGAGAAAGCTTGGAGAAAAGAGCGCGAGCTTTCATACTCTGTTAGGGTGGGGAGCTGCAGATGTCACTGCCTACTTTTCAGCTTAAACATTCCGCCCCCTTGCAATATATTTGCAAATGAAGTGGATTGGAGCTTGGGGAGCGGACCTCATTGGCTGCAGACTCCAGATAGGATCCACCCAAACGTCATATTCTGAGCCACTGGCCCATGGTCGCTCGGAAGCACTCCTGGCTGAATAATATAGCCGTAGACATCGGCGCCCAACACCAAACTGACAGTGGATGGCTTAAACCATCCTGCATCCGCCAACACAATGTTGGAGACGCTTTCACAGAAGCATTCCTCAACTGGCGCCTTTGGCGTCCGGAAGTTGAGATCGTGGATGACCTTCAAGTGGCAGTCCTTGTCAAACGTTCCGTGCTTGGACTTGATGCGAGCACTGACCCTCACGTCGAGCCCGGTGGCGGAAAGGCCTAGGGCCCTGGCCAAGGAGGTGTCGACGCGGCTGTGCGGACTGCACGGGTCGACCAGTGCTCGCATCTCGAACTTCTCTTCACCGACTATGACAAGGATTGTCCACTGCGACATGATCGCCCGGAGTGCTGATTTGCCAGGCAGTTGGGGCAGTACTTATTTATAAGTAGCATAAAGCGCTGGCACTTCTTAAGCGCGTGGACACCCCGACAAACCCGGCAGCGGAAAGATGTTACAACGCGCCCAGCTTGATGCAGCTGTTTTCATGATGTCGATGCCATAGCTCTGCGAATGTTGTCTGGGAAAATATAAACAAAACAGGAATTAGACAAAATACTCTTAGGGAACAAAACGGTTAGTCACGACTGGACCGGAAGGAGGATAAGTTTGGCCACTGGCCTTTTAATAACGCCGTGGTTCGTGAGTACATCGACTACTCGAACCCGGTCATCCTGCCCCGCGTAGGTTTTCTGGACGCGTCCCAAGCGCCATTCGCTTGATGGAAGGTTATCCTCCTTGACAACTACCATGTCGCCCTGCTGCAGGTTCCTCTCGGGTAGTTGCCACTAGTCCTTTTGTGGAGCTCTTTCAAGTACTCTTCCTTCCAACGGAAACAGAAGTGTTGGTTGAGAGCCTTGAGCCGTTGCCATCTATTAAGGATTGACGCTGCATTTCCCTGGGTCACTATCGTCGAGGAGTGGGCCTTCTACCAGGAAGTGCCCTGGTGCTAAAGCCAGCAAGTTAGTCACATCCTCGGATAATGGGGAAATCGGTCTGGAATTTGGGCAGGCTTCAATCTTCGCGAGGAGGGAGGAGAGTTCTTCAAAGGTATACTTGAAGGTTGAGGTCGACTTATAAAACAGCGCCTTGAAACTTTTGACACCAGCTTCCCACAAGCCGCCCATGTGTGGCGCACTTGGTGGATTGAAGTGCCACGATAGACAGTGGCGACTATACATAGTCTCGACGCGCGTTTTTGTAGTAGTAATGACTCTTGAGGCTCCAACAAAGGTCTTTCCATTGTCGGAGTAGACTTTGGACGGACAACCGCGTCTTGCTAAGAAGCGAGCAAAGGCTGCTAGGAATTTGTCCGTAGTCAGGTCAGAGGTGGCTTCAAGATAGATTGCCTTTGTGCTGAAGCACACAAAAACACACACATAGCCTTTGGTGATGAGGCAAGCACGATCAGTGTAGTTCTAATGTCGGACCAGCAAAGTCGATGCCAGTGTGTGTGAAAGGACGTGAAAAAGTCGATCTTTCTTCCGGTAAGCTACCCATAAGCTGAGTTTGGAGTCTTTTCTTGAATACTACGCAGGCTCGACAGGAGTTTGTCACGGATGTGATCAATGTCCTAAGTTTAGGACATTCTGGAACGAATGAGGCGCATCATTAATTGATTTCCGCCATGCAACGAGATCTGATGCGTGAACTTGACATGAAGACGGCTGAACGAACACGAGTACGGAAGTATTAAAGGGTGCCGTTCGTCATAGTTCAGGTTGTTGGACGATGCGACCGGAAGCTCGCATGATCCCTTTTGGATCAAGAAACGGATTGAAGTTTGAAATGTGGGTAGATGATGACTGAAGATAATTCAGCAAGAAGAAAAGCCCCACAAATCTCGAGTCTCGGCAGCGACACTGTCTTGACCGGAGCTTTTCTTGTCTTGGACGTGAGTAGGTGGACTGAAACCTGGTTGCCCATTACGAGACGAACGTACAATGCTGTCCCGTACGCCTTTTGGGAGGCGTCACAGAAACCATGGATCTGGATGGTCGCTTTCGGCTGAAAAGAAACCCATCTAGGAACCCGAATATCTCCTAGACGGGGATGATTGGCGGTAAAATCTTCCCAACTCTGCAAAAGTTCGGAAGGCATCAGATCGTCCCAGCCAAGCTCATGAAGCCAGATTTCCTGCATGAAAATCTTTGCGGGAACGATGACAGGTGCCAGCCATCGTGCTGGATCGAAAAGCTTAGCTATTTCTGATAGGACTTCACGTTTGGTAATCGTTTCCTTTGGAGGAATCTCGGAGGGCGCGAAGAAGAAATCATCTGTATTGGCTTGCCATCGGATCCCCAAGGTTTTAGCAACGCTGGCTTTTTCGAATTCAAGGAAATCCTCACGTAAAAGGTGGTCCTTAGGAATACCGCGGGGGACCTCCTTCTCATTTGAGGTCCACTTACGCAGTGGAAAGCCTGCCGATTACATAGCTCCTTGATGCTGGCTATTGCGCACTGCCTGGAATGAGCTGAATACTTCATCGACATACATGTAGTTGAAAACGATGTCACTAGCTCGCGGAAACTGAGCTACACATCTCTAGCGAGTTGGTGTAAGACGCGAATCGCAGGAACAGCGCGCAAACGTGACAGTATTGAGCTCATAGTTACAGAGCTCTTGATCCTTGTTCCGAAAGAGGATCCTTTGGAAAGGCGTGTGAATTGATTTCACTAAGATTTGCCGATACATTTTTGTGATATCGGAGTTGAAACCATAACGGAAGAAACGCCATTTCAAAATCTGAATAGTTAGATCAGATTGGAGAACTGGGCCTGTATGAAGTACAACATTCTGGCTCTTGCCGTTACTGGATTGACTAGAAGCGTTAAATACTACGCGAACTTTTGTGGTAGTGCTGTCAGGTTTAAAAACAGCATGATGTGGCAGATAAAAGTTCCCAGTATCAGAAGGAGGGGGGACTTGTCTCATATGACCAAAGTCCAAATATTCCTGGATCACGGAGTCGTACTGCTCTTTTAAGGGAAAGTTTCTGTTTAAACGATTCTCGTGCTTAAGAGGTAGCGCGATTGACCATGAATGTCCTAAGTTGATATAAATGGGAGAGTGAAACTATATTTGCCACTTTCATCCCTTGTTGTGGTTCCGATAAAGTTGTCCTCGCATATAGCATCAGACTCCTTTACCGGCTTCACTGGAAGATCCTTCACCTTCCAAAACTTTGTTAGGAGGTTTTCCAACCGCTCGTCAGTCTTGAGCGTCACGCGAGTGGAAAAAGCAGAGATGGAGGATGTAGCGCAAGTAGTTATTGGGCCGGTAAGGATCCAACCGAAAACGATTTCTTGACCCAATAACGCGCCACAGACGTTTGGAATGGAGCCGCCAAGTAAGATCGATGGAAGGATATCTGCGCCTATTAGCACATCTATCTGCGAACTCTTGAAAAAGGAAGGGTCAGCCAATGGAAAATTAGGCAGGTCTCTCAAAGAACTCTCAGGGATCGGATGTGATGGTAGAGTCCCTGCCACACTTGGAAGTACAAATGCCGACGTTCCAATGCGAACTCGTGGCCTTGTAGAGGATCCTATGTGGAAGTGGCATAACTTCTCAGGATTGGCTGCTACAGCTTGATTTAATCCGGCAACTTGCGCTGTTACGCGTTTCAATGGAAGTTTGATGATTCTAAACATTCGTTCTGAAATGAATGTTGCTTCGGAGCCAGAATCAATCAACGCACAACCCGCATAACACGTGCCTAGGTGGCATATGTTTATTATGGCAGTGCCTAGTAAAACACCTTGCGTGTTGGACGTGAAATAGTTGTGGATATTTGCTGGACTTTGATTTGAAGTGGACTGTAGTTTGATTTGGAATATATGGAATAGCACCAGAGCTTAAGGATGAATTAGGAACCACTTGAGTAGGAGTGTCACCACGAGCGAAGCAATTAAAACAGAGTTGGAGCTGTTTAATGTAGGAGGCCCTTTCGTTGACTGCCATTTGCAGAAACTAAGGGCATGAGCGGATGGGGTGGTTCTCTTTTGAACACAGCTTGCAGGTCAAAGTCTGCTTGAAAGATTGCCCATGTACTTTGACCTTTGCTTCCAATGACTGGACGTGTTTTTTGGCTGGTTCCTTGCGATTAACTTGACCTTGACCTCCCGTATTAGGCCTTATGTCTTCTACCGCTTCCAGCGTGCGATGGCGCTCAGTAAGGAAACTATCGAATTCAACCCAAGTCGGAATATCGGATTTATTATGGAAGGATTGTTCCCATAAGGAAAGGGAAAATTTCGGCAGTCTGGACGAGCAAAGAAAGACCAGTAAGCAATCCCAGTTTTCAACGCTGACCTTAGCCAACTTGAAAGCCGTCAAACACCCCTGGATCGTACTTTGTAGCTTTTTTAATGGACTCCCGGACTCTTGGAAAACTGACGGCAGACTGAAAAGGACCTTAAGCTGGCTGGTGACCAACAGCCGCTTATTTTCGAATCTTTCTGAAAGATTCTGCCACGCGGATTGAAAGCCATCATTAGTCAGTGGAGATTTCGAAACAATACCTTTCGCCTCGCCGCTAGTCTTAGCGTTGAGGTTGTGACGAGTCACATTTTTTAGTCACGAAGACTGCTGTATATATTTCTAAATATTTCTTATTTTTTATTGATTTAAGTCGTTATTTTATAGCATTTAAGAGTCATGAAGACAACTGTATATATATTTTGCTTAGTTTCCTAGTTTTAAGTGTTACATTTTCTAGGGTTAAGGGGTTTAGGTATTATGACGTCACAGCTGTGCTAAGTTGCTTTTTCGTCTTCGTCCACTTAAGTGGAGTTAAGTTAAGTTAAGTAGCCGGCAGCATAGAAAACAACCGCAGCAGATACCTGGCGGGAGAGAAGAAGCAACAGCGGCCGAAGCCTACGGCGCATATCAAACGCCGGCAGCCAAAAGGAAACAACAACAGAACAAGCAGAGAAATCCACCGGCAGCAGATAAAACTGCAGCAAAGGCCTGGCACGAGCCAAGCAACGTCGGCAGCAGAGCAACGGCAGCAGAGGCCTGGCACGAGCCAAGCAACACCGACAGCAAAACAGAAGCAGCGAAGAGAGAGAGCAGCGGCGCTAGCCAACGGCGCATGGCAGCAACTAGAACGAGAACCAAGCCTGGCACGAGCCGAAGCGTGGGCAGTGACGCCGATAAAAGCAGCTCAGCATGAAAAGGGTTCAGCAGCGAAGGGCCACGATCGCCCTGACGAGAAAACGCGGAAGTTAGTCACGCGGAGGCCTCGAAAACGTAAAGTCGCGATCGCTACGGCGACAATGCAAACTACACGAGTGCGCAGTTGAACCAGCGAGGAACAGACAAAAGGATCAGGATCAAGCAAAAAACACGCGAGGAGGCAAGGATCAGGAGCAAGCAAACATACAAACACAAGGAGGCAAGGATCTGGAGCCAGCAAACATACACTCACGAGGGGCCAGGGTAAGCGAGGCTGCGCGGTTTTGTTTCTTTTATGACTATGGTCTGGTGCGAATAGGCAGGGAAGTAGAGACAGATTATTAAGAATAAAGAGAAACAAAAATTATAATGAAAGTAGCAAATGACGGGCTGTTCTTAATTGTAGAAATCTATTAGGAATTGTGCAAGTGCGAAAAGTGCGTGTGGTCGTCCACCGCTTGGGACTCCATTAGCTGGTCGCTTGGTTTATACCGCGTCAGCCCACGTGCTCTCAAACGGCGCTTGCCTGTCTCCGAACTTGGTGCGGACTTTGGTTAATACCAGGAGCATTCAAGCCGGAACAGACGAAGAGGCGATTACAACACCAGAAGGCGCTTAGGCTCCCAACCGGATGACCGGTGTCGCTTAGTTTGTCCCATTTCTACTCATATGCCACCCGCTTTTCTAAACACGGCGTTTTGCCTATATCCACAATCGAACAGTCCCGGCACAATACAAATTTCTTGTAGGGTGGCCCTGGAGAGGCTGAGCTACCGCAGCCTAAGAATAGCTACCTTACAGGTGGCGCCCGAGCAAGGACTCTGGGATTGGTAGTTTTTACTAGATTTTGGAAGGTTACGTCGAAATAGTGTAAAAAGCTAGAGTGAAGAAAAGTGTGGTGATTTTTCATTAGGGATTTCAGCAGCAGTGGTCCTACAGGGGTGCGCGCATAACGGCAATAAGCCGTGGTCCGACTGGGATGTCGACAGAGCGTGGTCGCGAAAGGCGCATATATTTATGAATATGCGCACTAATATTTTATGACGGTTCAAGAAACGCCGTTAGTTTTGTCTGTTGTAATTTTTGGTTATGCAGCTGCACACGCTGGCACATGGGTACAGTTTTTGAATACTGCGCATTTACGTAAAGGGTGCGTATTTTTGGCTGCTGGTCGAGTTTTAGGGTTTGTTGGTCACATCCACACATACACATTGTATGGTACAGGGTACACATCTCAGAGCTACGACGAGGAGCAGAGAAAACGAGCAGGAGAGAGGTTTTGTGGGTATCGCACCTACAAATGTCAAACGAGAGGGAGGCGAGCAGCGCAGCGCTCGTGAACCCGCGGCTACGATCGTTCGGCACTACGAAAATTCCCATAAATTGAGCTGCACAACACAACTAGAAAAGAGTCGAACCAGAGTCATCGAGCAGTAAAAATCGTGTAATAAATATTTTCTCAGAATTTATTAACAATAGGCAACCGGAACCAGCCACAGGATACCACTAGTATACAACAAGGATACTAGAACCCACCAGAACCAGGCACAGGTTACCACTAGTATACAACAAGGATACTAGCAAACCAGGACAAGGCACAGGATGTTATAGTATACAACAAGGATACTAGAACCAACCAGAACTAGGCACAGGATACCACTAGTATAAAACAAAGATACTAGCAAACCAGGACAAGGCACAGGATACTATAGTATTCAACAAGGATACTAACAAACCAGGACAAGGCACAGGATACTATAGTATACAACCAACAAAGCACAGGATTAAGGACACGAAGCAGGCTACGTAGAGCAGCATGGCCACTCCGAGGCCACTCGACTACCATCCAGGCACGGTTGGAGGAACTCGAGACTACTTTTGGAAGAGCACGGACTCCTGATACCAAGGTGGAAGCCCAACAGCGATCGCGAAGCCTGTCGCCTACTATGAGTGGAAATGAAGACCAAGCAGAGGAACTCACACCAGGACATAGAGCTAGCTTGGGTATGCAATACCTAAGCATACCGGTGCCTGGCCAATAGCAGCGCGTGTCAAGAGCAAGCGAAAAGGGCATGCTACAACACCAACGCGACGTTTCTGCAGCCAGGAGCGTAGAGCGTATGCAACGCTGGGGCGTCACTTTTGACGGCGCTACCGACCCCTTGCGATTCATCGAGCGTTTGGAGGAACGAGCAGTATCACACCGAGTCGATACCCGAAGTTTGGCCCAAGGGTTACCAGAACTGCTGAAGGGTACCGCCGAGGACTGGTTCCATACGAGTCACCTGCAGGGTGAGCCATGGAGCGTGTTCCGTAGAGAATTCTTGGGTTTCTTCCTACCCCCGAGGTACTACCAGAGACTGGAGGACGAGATCAGGACACACTACCAGAGGCAAAATGAGGGATACAAGCAGTATCTCGTGGACATCCGCCTCATGATGAACCGCGCAGGGTACTCGGAAGCACAGGAACTAGAGCGAGTGTATAAAAATCTGCTGCCAGAATACCAGTTATACGTGCGACGCATGGACTTCCGCACCTTCAAGCAACTAACGCAGCTGGTGATAAACTTCGAAGTCACCCGGGAACGAGAGCAGCAACGTTAGGCTAGGAACAAGACTGGATCCGCTACCGGGCTAAAGCGAGAAACCGGAGCTACGAACAGTGGTCCAGAACGAGGGAGACAATCGAGGCAAGAAAAACAATGCTAACAACGAGCAACCGGTGGACACGCGCACTGCGTGCCGCAACTGCGGAGTACAAGGACACTTCGCCCGAGAATGTCGTGGAACTCGCATTCTATTCTGCTGGACTTGTGCCCGTCGAGGAGTGAGGACCATCGACTGCTGCCAGGCCAAGGAGACGGGAAACGCCCCGCTCCCCTCATCAAACACAGGACAGATGGGAGGGCAGACGAGTGAGTCCTGGGACTAGCGGGTGTCATCCGCCCACGGGATGGCCGGCTTGTCGCCGAGAAAAGTATCGAGGATGAGGTAATGGTAGCTACGCTGGACACGGGGGCCACGCGTAGTTTCCTCAGCGAGCGGAGGGCTCAACTCATTGAGACGCCGGCTAACAGAAGAACAGTGAGAACAATAGTAGCTTTGGCAAATGGGACCAGGATGCAGATAACACGAGCAATTCAAGCAGACGTACAACTCGGTCAATCCCGGGCTAGCATTCTGATGCTAGTATTACCATCGGCGCTCGACGATGTGCTGCTCGGCCTGGATTTCTTTGGCGCCATAGATGCCAAGCTACAGGTAGGTGATTTGTTAATCCCATTGAGCAGATCCAAAGTGGCGGAGAATCATCGCTCGGCCAGCTTAAGAACACCACCAGCCGGGACCCAGACAATGGCGATTCAAGGGTAAGCGAAGTAGCTCAGCGGGCGGCGCAGCAAGCTATTGCCCTAACGAGGACCAGCAAGGGCAACGCCTGCATCCGCGAGGCGATTGCCAAACAACCAGCAGCGGCAACGAGGACCAGCAAGGGCAACGCCTGCATCCGCAAGGCGATTGCCAAACACCCAGCAGAGGCACAAGGACCAGCAAGGGCAACGCCTGCATCCGCGAGGCGATTGCCAAACAACCAGCAGTGGCAACGAAGACCAGCAAGGGCAACGCCTGCATCCGCGAGGCGATTGCTAAACATCCAGCAGAGACAACGAAGACCAGCAAGGGCAACGCCTGCATCCGCGAGGCGATTGCCAAACAACCAGCAGAGGCAACGAGGACCAGCAAGGGCAACGCCTGCATCCGCGAGGCGATTGCCAAACAACCAGCAGAGGCAACGAGGACCAGCAAGGGCAACGCCTGCATCCGCGAGGCGATTGCTAAACATCCAGCAGAGACAACGAAGACCAGCAAGGGCAACGCCTGCATCCGCGAGGCGATTGCCAAACAACCAGCAGAGGCAACGAGGACCAGCAAGGGCAACGCCTGCATCCGCGAGGCGATTGCCAAACAACCAGCAGAGGCAACGAGGACCATCAAGGGCAACGCCTGCATCCGCGAGGCGATTGCTAAACATCCAGCAGAGGCAACGAAGACCAGCAAGGATAACGCCCGCATCCGCGAGGCGTCCGACACAGATGAGCCAGCCATGACAGACAAGACTCGAGACAATACCGGCACCTGCAACGGGGTGATAACTAGCGGGTCATTGGCACCAATAGCACGAGACAGGGCCTGGGGAGGCGTTCTTGGCCCCGCACGGCCGAGAGCCACCCAGCGGAACCCGTTTCGCAGCGGATACAAAGACCAGAAGACCGAGGTGAAACTAGTATCGCTTGCGATACTGGCCAGCATAACAGAAGCAACGTCGGCAGAAGGAAGTGCGAACCCAGCCGAGCCAATAGCACCATGGGTACAAGAATTTCTGGAAAAGGAACTGGAAAAATTTGACGGAATGACCGGCGTGTCCAACATAGCGGAGCACGTGATAGCGATGCGCGACGATCGCCCGCACAGCGCCCCGATAGTGTTGGTGGGCAAGAAAAATGGAGAAACCCGCATGTGTGTGGACTTTCGCCAACTCAACGCCAGATCAGTACCGGATGCGTATCCACTGCCGAGGATAAATTTTATCTTGGAAAGGCTGCGAAACGCTAAATATATTAGCACACTGGACTTGAAAAGTGGGTATTGGCAGATACCTATGGCCAAGGCAAGTCGGGAGTACACCGCGTTCACCGTACCAGGACGAGGGCTTTTCCAATGGCGAGTCATGCCATTTGGACTCCACTCGGCGCCCGCCACATTCCAGCGAGCACTCGACAGCGTTATCGGTGTGGATATGGAACCACACGCATTCGCATATCTCGATGATATCATCATCATCGGGACGTCACTGGAGGAACACGTCGAGAACCTCCGAGAAGTATTAAAACGTTTGAGACACGCAAACCTCAGACTTAACCGGAAGAAGTGCATGTTCTTTAAGCGCAGATTGGTGTACCTGGGACACGTCGTTAGCGAGGAAGGGATACATACCGACCCTGAGAAGGTAGCCGCGGTACAGCAGCTCGTGGATCCAGCCTGTGCACGAGAACTTAGAAGATGCCTAGGTCTCGCCTCTTGGTACCGGCGATTTGTTCCAAATTTCGCAACCGTGGTACAACCGATGTCGCAGTTACTTCGGAAAGGCAGAAAATGGGCGTGGGACGCACAACAACACCAGGCATTTGCACGACTCAAGGAGCTACTAACCGAGGCACCCGTCCTCGCGTGCCCAGATTTTACTCGTAAGTTCTCCTTACAGACTGACGCTAGCAATTACGGGCTCGGAGGACTACTAACCCAGCAGTAAACCGACAGCGAGAGGGTCATTGCTTACGTGAGTCGAAGACTATTACTCCGCCACGGAAAAGGAATGCTTAGCGATCGTCTGGGCTATTAGGAAACTGCGTTGCTACTTGGAAGGATACAGGTTTGAGGTCGTGACGGACCACTTAGCCCTCAAGTGGCTCAACACTATCGAAAACCCCACGGGACGAATCGCACGATGGGCACTGGAACTCCAACAGTTCCAATTCGACGTACACTACCGGAAAGGGCAACAAAACGTTGTCGCACACGCCTTGTCACAGCAGCCGCTCGAGACACTACAGACAGTCATCGAAGAACAGAGCACATGCGCATGGATACGACGACGCACACAGGAGATACAAGAACAGCCAGAGAAGTACCCCGATTATACGTTGGAGAACGGGCAAGTGTACAGGAACTTAGGACAGCGACCCCTGGAGGAAGATTTCATTCCCTTAAAATTGTGCATAGGCAAAGAACAGCGACAACGGGTACTACAAGAATGCCACGATCAACCAAGCGCGGGACACCTGGGAATACGCAAGACAACGACACGAGTATGCCAAAGATACTATTGGCCGGGAATCTTCAGAGACGTAGCACGCCACGTAAGGAAATGTACTACGTGCCAAAAATACAAGGCACAACAAGCTAAACCAGCAGGGAGGATGCTAATACGACAAGCAAACGAGCCTTTCGCCACCATCTGCGCCGACTTTGTTGGACCTTTGCCGAGGTCCAAACAAGGTAACACAGTGTTATTCGTTTTCTTAGATATGTTTTCCAAGTGGGTGGAATTGATACCTCTACGCCGAGCTACTGCAACATACTTGGAAAAAGCTTTTCGGGACAGGATTCTCAGCCGATTTGGGATACCACGAAAATTCGTTTGCGACAACGGGACTCAATTTACAAGTCGCTCATTTAAGGCGTTTTGTAAACGAGTGGGTATGGTACTGGAACACACGGCACCCTACAATCCACAGCAAAATCCGACGGAACGAGCAAGTCGAACAATCAAGACGATGATTGCCCAGTACATCGAGGGACCACATAGCACCAGGGACACCCTGCTACCGGAGATCTCATTGGCAATAAACAGCAGCGTGTCGGACACAACAGGATTCAGTCCGGCGTTCCTGGTTCAAGGACGGGAGCCCAGACTGCCAGGAGCTCTGTACGACGAAGTCACACCAGGATCGGCAACAATTGCTACCGACCCCGAAACCAGGGCGAAGCAGCTAGGCGATATATTCCAGGCAGCGAGGGATAACACACAGCGAGCTTCGGCGAAACAGGACCGTCATTACAACCTGCGACGACGCGATTGGAGACCAACCATCGGTAACTTGGTATTGGTAAAACAACACACAGCTAACGACGGATTTGCAGCCAAGCTAGCCCCACGTTACGAGGGCCCATATAAGGTAATCAAGTTCATTTTTTCTAACATTGTCAGAGTTCGACACACGAAGACCAGTCAACGACGCTCCGCCGAAGTAGCGGATTTGAAAGCCTTCCAGCAACAGGACGACGAGGAACAGCGCAACAACGAGGACGACGAGCATCCGCTCAACCCAGCACAGACAAACGACCAGGATAGACAAGTAAACTAGGGGCCGCTCACAAAGCGGATTAGTATAACATATTTGATAAGATTTGGCTAGTAGTATTACACGTTAAGATAATTTCAAAGTTTCGATATCGCACCAGACTATTGTTCTGTAGTCCCAGCGTTATAACCTCGTTTATACCAACAGCCCTAAGCACCACCATGGACGACCACATCGATTAGGACGACGAGCCAGAAGAACCGCGGCGACAGTGGGCAGTAGAGCGGCAAAATGATTGGGGCTGGGTTCCCCAATATCAGCGCCGGTTCGAGGGATTCGAGGAAGAGGGCAACGAGGCAGAAGCAGCCCGAGTATTGTCGCAGTTCGACGACACAAGCACAGAGCTGTGGCCGGACACACTCAGTGCGATGCAGCTGCACATGTTCCCAGAACCAGATTCGTGGCTGATGCCGGAGCTCGAAGAAGGAGTAGAAAGCTTGGCCCGGGTGGCAGTGGTTAGCGACGAGCTAGGGGCGTCGACCACCCAAACAGCTGGGACGCCGGGTAACGCAGTCCCACTGATCGACGAACCACCAACGCGAGACGACCACCACGGAACTAGATTTGTCTTTTGGAAGCAGCGATATCCAAAACATGCTGGGACCGGACGTAGACCTCAAAGCCCTGACGGCGGAGGTGTTGCAGGAGGAGGACAAATGGGTTATCGCACCTATAGAATGGCGAGCGGATACCCCACTCCGACTCATCCCTCAGGCGTTGTTAGGTATGATAACCGGTAGCCAGCAGCAAGACAGATGGAGACGACGATTCGCCATGGAGCTGCCCGAGGGTATGTTTCGCGTTACCATCGCACCATCGGGTGGCGTGTCCATTCGTTTTCACCCCGGGAAGTAAGGGGGGGTGTGACGAGTCACATTTTTAGTCACGAAGACTATGGTATATATAGTTCTACTTATTGTTTAAATATGGATTTCAGTCATTATTTTATAGCATTTAAGAGTCATGAAGACGACTGTATATATTTTTGCTTAGTTTTCTAGTTTTTAAGTGTTACATTCTTCTAGGGTTAAGGGGTTTAGGTATTAAAGCAACGGCAGCAGAGCAACGGCAGCAGAGACCTGGCACAAGCAAAGCAACGGCAGCAGAACAACGGCAGCAGAGACCTGGCACGAGCCAAGCAACGTCGGCAGCAGAGCAACGACAGCACGAGCCAGAAACAGAAGCAACGGCAGCAGAGCAACGGCAGCAGAGACCTGGCACAAGCAAAGCAACGGCAGCAGAACGACGGCAGCAGAGACCTGGCACGAGCCAAGCAACGTCGGCAGCAGAGCAACGACAGCACGAGCCAGAAACAGAAGCAACGAAGAGAGAGAGACCAACGACGCGAGCCAACGGCGCATGGCAGCAGCTAGAACAAGAACCAAGCCTGGCACGAGCCGAAGCGTGGGCAGCGACACCGATAAACGCAGCATGGAAAGGGTTCAGCAGCGAAAGGCCACGATCGCCCTGACGAGAAAACGCGGAAGGCAGTCACGGAGAGAGCTCGAAGAAGTAAAGTCGCGATCGCTACGGTGACAATGTAACTCACCCGAGGGCGCAGTGGAAACCACGAAGACCAAGCACAAGGATCAGGAGCAAGCAAAACAACACACGAGGAGACAAGGAGCAGGAGCAAACCCACATACACGCACACGAGGGGCCAGGGTAAGCGAGGCTGCGAGGTTTTGTTCAAATTCCTATGACTATGGTCTGGTGCGAATAGGCAGGGGAGTAGGGACAAACTTTTTAAGAATAAAGAGAAACACAATTATAATGAAAGTGGAAAATGACGTGTGGGTCGCAATTGTAGAAATCTGTTAGGAACTGTACGAGTGCGAAAAGTGCGTGTGGTCGCCCACCGTTTGGGACTCCGTTGGCTGGTCACAGTCGTCAGGGTAATATAAAGTTAGCAGCGCTTTACTTCCCTCCACGTCACAGCCTAACCCAGGCAGACCGTTTGGGCCCCACATTCATCGCTGGAGGCGACTTCAATGCCAAGAACACCTGGTGGGGATCCAGGCTCACAAACACTAAAGGCGCTGCCCTCCTGAATTTCATCTGGAGCAGAGATTTTACCTGTCACTCAGCCGGTGATGTTCTGGACTTTGCTGTTGCCGAAGGATATCATCCCAGGCAAATCCACACGTCCATCTGCGCGGACCTACAGTCTGACCACAGAGCTGTTCTTTTGAAGGTTAACACGCCCGTACTGGCCGTCAATAAACCACATTCCATACTTGGTGAGGGCACCAACACTGTTAGGTATCACGCCTGGCTTGAGCAGAACGTTGACTGCAACATTACAATGCATTCTGGCGATAACATTGATGATGCTGCTGTAGCCTTAACTAGGTAAATGTACAACGAAACATGCATTGCCTCTACTTCCTCGAGTCAAAGGCATGGCGTTCCCAAGACGGACAGACATCTCTGGTCTGAAGAGCTAATCCTGGAAATCCAGGAAAAAAGGCGTCTTTTGATGTCTCGAGGTAAACTTTGTAACAGGTTAGGCATGGGTGCTATGGGCGGTGTGGGTGGGCGTGGCATCAACATTTTGATTCAGATGTATGTCATGTATGTGTATGTCAAAAAAAATTATTATTGGATTTAAATATGGATGTAACACAATAAGTGGTGGAGGAGAATGGAGTTGGAAACACTTGTTAGGTTTATTATATTTTAATTTTACTTTGTTGCCTCCAAAAATGGAATTTTTTTTTTTCTTAAATATATGTATGTACGTACATATATGTAAGGAGACAAAACGGACAAAATATAAATGGAAAATATGCAAGTAATAATTTTATTAGGAAAGATTAAACGGGTTACGTTTAATACTTAATAAAATTCCTTGCGCATATAAATAAAATAGTTGGAAAATATATTTCTTATCTGTTTTAAAAATAGAGGTGTGTAGTTGTGTTTTTGTAGAGTGTATGTAGATGTCGTGTAGTTGTAGATGTGTTTCCACCGTAGCTTGCTGGGGCGAGCGATAATTATTATAATCGAACAGATCAGGCTCGAAGGACCATGAAAATGTGGAGGGGTGGATTTATATTAAGTTTTCACACACGACGAATTAATTAGATTTATACGGGTTGGAAAAACGGTTCAGAACTTCTTTATTACACTTGTAAATCAGTACTAATTTGAAAAGCTTATTGAGCATGCTCAGCAGGCTGTTAACAGGCTAATTACATGACAAAGCTTGGAGAAAAGAGCGCGGGCTTTCATACTCTGTTAGGGTGGGGAGCTGCAGATGTCACTCCCTACTTTTCGGCTTTAACAACATTTTATCTAGTAATATTGTTTTGGTTTGGTAGTTTTAAGGTTACTAAAAACAAAAGAGAATAATGGCCGATTTAAAGCAAATGATTAACTGCTGTTCTGAGCAGCTTGACTGAACAAGTGAGCGACTTAGCAAGCTGACTGAGCAAATGAGCAATGGATCGCGTTGACTCACTAAAACAAAAGAACAAGTGAATATGCTCAACAAAGTGACTGATGACCCAACACTACTGCACATTAACCAAGGATTTCGAAGACAGTGAGATAATAGACGGCCTAGCTAAGCAATGTGCAATATCCCTGCAAACGCTACAATTTCACATGGAAAAGCTAGCCTATGTAGCTATCTAGGTGTTAAGGAGACGCAGTTCCACCTTCATTGCAGATGCCCTGCATTTCAAATTATTCAATTTAATAATTTCTGTGCAGCTGGTCTCCATAAAAACGCATAATTTATAAATGTCGGATATGTATTATACTAGCTGACAGTGTTGCTACTTACTTTTTTTTGTTAGAATAAAGCAGACGATGAAACCCATTGCCTAGAATTTCGGGCACTGCAATTACAGTGGAGCGCAATAAAGTTTGTTCTTCAAGAAGTTCAAATACTGTAATGGGTAAATATTGTTGATAAATTTTATTTTTCCACTTAAAGTTTACAATAGTCAAATTTTAATTTAAAGCTATATTATTATTAAAAGTCAAAACGGTTACATACATTTAAATAAATAGAAAAGCAAATGCTTAATGCTAAAACAAAACTTCATCAAGATTTGTCATAGTTACACATTTAGGGTGTTCGCTTTGTGTTGCAAAAGTGCAAAAGTCCAACAGTGCAAACCATCCTAACAACAATTTGTACTGAAACCATTTTGCACTTTTTGCACGACCCCTGCCTATGCCTAAGAAATCGTTGTAAAGTCGCTAAAAACCATAGCTCGCAAATAACAGTTGAGCGTTTTTCGTAGTCTTCAAATAAGACTTTTTACTGAGTATATGTGAAAAATACTCGCGATCAACGGCGTCATCGGCTGTTCGCTTAGCTCGCTCGCGCTCGGCTAACAATCGTTTTTTTCTTTTCTCTTTTGTTACACTTAGAGCGCGAGTATTTGCTTGAGTGAAATGAAGCAAAACGTCTTTACTGCTAAATAGTATGTATCAAGTGTTGCATATGCGAAATATTTTAATTGCGTTTGTGATGGATGGAGTAAAGACGGTGTCAGAAAGCAGGGAAGAGCTTATTTTTGAAAAACTTATTAAAATATATGCCGATATTGAGTATTTCCACATTATGTATGGCCGCTTGCCAATAAACTTTAAGGTACTAGATTTTTCAATGAGGTTAAACTTAGGCAGCCGCATTTGACTGCGCTCGCACAAGTAGTACTAGCTACACCGGCAACCCAGGTTTCCGTTGAACGTGTATTCTCAGCCCTGTACTTCGTATTAAATGAACGTCGAAGTTCATTAAGCGCAGAACATTTAAATTCATTGCTAGTAATTAAGCTTAATAATAAGTAAAAATTAAATAGATTCATCATAAAAAAATTCACTTTTCTGTCAACAAGGAATTTTAATGTAAAGAGTGCTTGCAAGTTTTTGCAGTAACTTATTGTGTCATTTACTCACTTACTGAGTCTCTACTCGCGAAAGACAATTTTATTGCTTCCGAAAAGAGAATCGGTAAAAGAGATCATTAAAAAAACTCACCAACAACACACAAGCGAACACCGATGCAAAATAGAAAAATAGACTCTTGCTCAGAGTGAGAGTGAATTTTTTGAGCATTTTCGCTTCTGCACTGTTATTAAGCGTAAAAAAAAAACGCTCAACTGTTATTTGCGAGCTATGCTAAAAACTGATACAAAAGTGTAAAAGTGTTGCACAATTCAAGCAATTTTCTGGTCTTTTTTGGAAGAGGAAGAGTCCTCCTCGGTTTGGGACACACCGAGTGTTAACGATGATGTTGTTTTTGCCTTTATGGCCGACTCATCGGATTCAATAATTTGTAGCTCATATACTTAAATTACCACGTAATGCATTTTGACCTATAAACCTTCAATTGCTTCAATTTTCTGAATTGCTTGGGATGCTGTCCATTCTATAAGTGAGTCTTTCGCACTATTAAAAGGCATTTTGAAGTTTATTTTTTTATTTCAAGCAGCAAATTAAATTTCCTAAAACGATAGCGAACAGCTGATGGGCAAAGTTAAAATACTTGTGTCGTTAAATTTAGTGTTCACGACAGCAGTGTTGCACTTTTGCAACACAAAGTTAACAGCCTAATTGTTTACCATAAGAGAAATTACAAAACTTCAAACATGTTAGTTTTCCTAATGATTCTGACTCTTGTTCTTTTTTTCCTTAACCCATTTATAGCATTAACTTACCAATGTTTAACATTTACTTAGCAAAAATATATATGTATGATTTTTTACATTTAGATCAATTGATTTTACACAATAAAACCACTTATATGCTGAAATTTTATTTTCATGCGGTATACAACTTGGACAGTTTCAGATTAATATAATTCAAAATAATGCCTTATTTGCTTCTTACCGAGTACAAAACAGCTGCAAATTGAATTGCTTATTAAAATATAAAAAATACTATCAAGCTTAAGTTTTGCTGGCATTTACTTCAAATAAGAGCAGCCTGCACAGAAAATTAAATTATCTTAGCACAATTAATTGGCTTAGCTAACCCATGGCATATGTTTGTTTGATCACATCCCAAGCCAGTCACATTGCAAGGGTCTCTTTTATAATCTTCTTCATGGCGTTTCCCATTGAGGGAGCTGTCGATCCAGATGTTGAATAATCAAATTTAAATAAATAAGGCTGCACATCAGGAAAAGAAGTGTCGAAGATAAGATCAAGCTCGCTTTGGCTTGGAGTTTTGGGCACATAGTCATGTCGGTTCATTAGTTCTGTTATGTATATAACTTTTTCAGTAAGCAGATCCGATACATTCTCACGGCAAAGTTGGCGCTCATCTTCGTTTTCGTGCTTGATTAAATCCAAATGTACTGTCCATACTTCCCACGGTATAGACTCCTGTGTAAACAAAGGCCAACGATTTTTTTTCTTTTGAAAAAACTCTAAGCTTATCTGCCCAGACCCGCAGCTTTCATTTGATCGCAACTTTTCACTAAACATATTAATGGCTCGCTTCACCTTTCGCGCAAGGCTTTCTGAAGTGCAGCAAACATAAGTGAAGTCAACGAAGTCACAATCAACATCTGAATATCCCACGGTGCCAATAGAGTATTGCGCATCTCCAGTATACATATATTTGCCCAAGCTGCGATGAAAAAGTACAGTATGGAAGATGCTGGCCACTGCCTCGTCAACCTGTCGGCCCTCCATGGTAAGATCAAATAATTGTGAACGTGCGTTCATTGTTGATTTTGATTCTTATATTTAATTGTTTGATTTTTTTTTGTTGTAATTAAAGTTACGCTTTGTTTACCTCAATATTGCTAACCTTAACTCTTCTTGTTGTATGGGCTAAAAGATTTCTTCCTGTAGATCTCGAAAAATTGTTTCACACAAATTATAGTTAAGACATTATATTTTCCTGCCTCTGTTTAATGTTTCAGTGATAAGCCTGTCAAAAAATTAAGCCTTTTAAAGCATTACGGCGACTTCTAGCTACTGATATTATTACCTAATATTCTGTATAACTTTCGTTACATTGTACTTATACGTTTGTATGTGACACAGATGATTTGTGTGTTTGCTAAGCCCCAAACCAGTAGGTTTAATGTCAAACTTGTGAGTTATGAGAATGTTTTCAGGCTTAACGCATCAAAATATTTTACCAGCGATGTGCAACAAATCTGAAAAAAATTAATTGATATAATAAAAGACCGATGTAATAAATAAGAATTTCAAGTGCGGTATATAATAGAATTTGTTTACTTACTGATTTTGCCAGCGCAGTCTCGAACATGTAACACCCGCGCTAAACCAAGGGAAAACCGATCGATTTTGTGAAACTGTTCGTCATACGCGGATACTAAAACAATATTAAAATTTCATGTTATAATAAAGATGCAATAAAGGAAGCTACAGTAATGCCCTTAATCCATGTTATAAACCAGAGGAAGCGTTGCAGTCGGACGCAACCGACTGCTTTGCTGCAGATCTTTGAAGATGTCAATTGCTATCTTCCTTCAGATTTGTTGATATGAGCTCAAAGATTGTAAACGGTGGGGGAACTATTGTATGGATTGGCGTGGTATCTAAATGTTTTGGTGCAGATCTTTGTGGAATGTCATTTGCTATCTCCTAACAAATTTTTTATTTCAAAATGCTGGGTTACAAGGGGTGAAAAGGGTGGGCGTTGCTCCAAAGTTTTGATGCAGTTTTTTGGTAAGTTGCTAGAAGCTACTAGCTTCTCACCAAATTTTGTAGTTTTTGCTGTAAGAATATGCGAAATAGGTAGATCTACCGGTTTTCCAACCCCCAGTAGACGTAGAATACACTTTATCCACTTTGTTCCGGCCATAGATAATAGTATTTGCAAACTCCAAATCTCTTGCTTGAAGGGTGTCGAAATAAGTTGCATTCATACAGACGGACAGACACCATGGCGGACATTGCACAAACCCAATATACTTTAAACCTTCGGTATTGAGTATAAAAACGCTTATGGAAAATTGCTCTAATCCGCCGATGGAACAAACACAAGCCACGCCAGGTAATGCAACAAAAATAACGCCGATGGCAAATAGCCTTGAAATACGCTGATGAAAAAGAACATGTTGCTAATGTCCATACGCACACACTTGATGAGTACAGGGCAAGAAAACTAGCAGCCGGTGCCCAGCCTGTTACTAAAATCAAAAAAAAAGAAAAAACCAAGAAATCGGGTCGGCATATAGCTGCGTATAAAACAACGCAAAGCTGAAATATGCAAGCTGTTATACAATAGCAACAGGCTTAAAGACTTGCAGACGACCTAGAATTTCTAGAAAGCGAATAAAAGCACAAAATTAAACACTTTCTTTTCAAATAATCAGGAACATTACCAATATTGAAAAATTTCCACCGACACAAAAAAAAAAAGAAGAAGAAGAGAAAACAAACCAAAAAGTGCCCTGCAGACTGCCCTTAACTTTTCACTTTAACTTTTAACTTTTCACCCTCGCCTGTGCGATGACCTGCATAGCATAACATCCCTTAAAAATAACCGAAATATACTAAAAATTTACCTAATAGACACTTAGTCAGTGGAATCACCAGCTAATGTAATTAATAAAGTTAAAGTCGAAAAACTAGACTTACATTTAATAAGCACGTTATTAATCATTAGCGTTATATTATATTACTAAAGTAAACAAGGTACATATTAAATGCCTGAAAAATAAATACATGCGTAAGGCAAAGACAAAAGACAAAATCTAAAAAGTTATAAAGAACAATGATGATTGATAGCGGTGCATAAAAAAAATAAAAATTTAACACTAATGTATCTATACATCTATTTAAATTTATAAATCTGCATAAAGGCAGCAATGCATAATAAATAAAATAAATAAATGGAATAAAAACCAAGAAGATTACAAGCAGTAAAATAAGTATGAAATTTAATCAAATCATATAAATATTTAACTCAAAATATATTAGTATAAATTTTAACGAAGCTCATCAACGAATATACGACCATAGAGACACATTTAAAAGTAACCATTGGTCACAAGTATGTAAAGTCATAAACAGATTTAGGGAGGTATTGTTGAGCATTAAAACCAAAGACAATTTAGGAAAAGAAAATACCCAATATTCCTAACAAAGCGGTATCATTAAGCTACGAATCCGAATAGGCAAGAAAGAAAAACTAGAAAGTAGTTCAGAATCTGAGGAAGCTAAATTACAAGCTTGTGACATAATCAATTTGACAATTCGAGCAGTAATAACATTAGGCGAAATGTCAGATTTAAATACTTCTGATTCAGATAAAATTCAAGTGGAATGGAATATAAATGAAACTCTGCAAAGCTTCAAAGCGTTATAACTCTGATTAAGATATAATTAAAAGGCCGTGAGTGAAATGTGATAAGTGATGGAAAAACAATCGCTAAAATCATTACCAAACTAACAAGAACTGTAAAAGAATAATCGGTAGAAGAACTATTAGCCAAACTGTTAAATTTACACAAGTTGGTATTTGACAAAAGCACTACAAGGTGCTTAAAATAATGATAAACTAAATTCTGATTTAGCCGCCAAATACAGCACAACTTAAGCTGTAAAAGCAATGACCAAAAACAGCTATATTGATAAGGTAAAACTTATCATGCAAGCAGGCACATTCAACAACATGAATGATGCCATAATTTGTCGATATTTGCACAAAAGCAACAGGGCAAACTAATACTAGCCCATTTTACCAGAATTACTCTCACCGTGGCGGAACCCGCTGTAGAGGTTGTTATAGAGGCCGACCATACAACAGAGGCGGTTTCAGGTATAGCAACACTAACGGCAATTTATATAACAATAACAGAGGCAATCCTCGAGGAAGCTCATACAGAAGCGGTCAAAATCAACAAGCCCCCTCAAGCACCGAACAGTAAACATAATAAAAATCAATCTAAAGGTACAACGAAACGATGATTTCTTCCTAAAAAACTCGTAGCAAGAATGAACGAAAAGCATGCTTACGCATTAAGCATGAACGTCTATAGGCATACGTTGCTTAAGAGCTTTGTCTCTTCTTCTCCTTTTTTTTTGACAACTAAATAAACCAAATCAGCTGGTTCGGAAAATAATAACAAACAGCAAATAAGATTTGATTAAATAAATAATGGATAAGCATAAACAGTAGAAAAAATCTGTATAGCAATGAATGCATTGTGTAATGCTGCTAAAAAAAAATAGTTGAATTAAAAAAACAAGTAGAAACGTTGCAGTCGGACGCAACCGACTGCGGTATACTCGATACCCGCTATTAAACCGATTAAAAGAGACCAGATTGCAATGGGGTGCGGATACGACAGGGGTGTACGCTGCCTCAAAGATTGTCTGGTGCAGATGGGGATGGCAAAAAGCTATCCTCCAACCAAATTTGGTGACTCTAGCTCAAAGTTAGTAAAATATGGTGGACGGGGGGCTGGGGGCGGTATGTTTTGGGTCTCTTCATCAACAATCTTGGCACCAAATTTGGTGGCTAAGCTCAATAGCTGTGGATAATATGGGCGTTTTTGATTTTAGAATGCAGAGGGCTGGGGAACAGGAGGGCGTGGCTTCAAAACTTTGATGCAGTTTTTCGGGAGTAAAAATAACTTGTCTTCCTACCAAATTTGGTGACTCTAGCTTAAACACTTTTGAAGATACAAGCATTCCCGTTTTTAGCGAAGGGTTGGGGCGGTTTGGGGCGGCTAGGGCAGTATGGATGGGCATGGCATTCAAAGTTTTTTTTTGCTCTTTTTGGGGATCGTCAACACCTATCTTGGCACTAAATTTCGTGACTCTAGCTCTAAAACTGTGGAGGATATAGGCATGTCTGTTTTTTAACCTCGGGGGAACTTTGATGCAGTTTTTTGGGGATCGTTAATAGTTATCTAACTACCAAATTTGATGACTCTAGCTCAAACACTATGGAAGATACACGCATTACCGATTTGAGCGAAGCGTTGGGGTGGTTGAGGACGGGTAGGGCTGAATGGATGGGCGTGGCATCCAAAGTTTTCATGAATTTGGTTGGAGGTCGTTAACACCTTTCTTGGCACCAAATTTGGTAGCTCTAGCTCAAAAACTGTAGAAGATATAGGCATTTGTTGTTTAAAACTGCGGG
Organism: Scaptomyza polygonia; assembly: GCA_035044585.1. Classification (NCBI taxonomy): domain Eukaryota; kingdom Metazoa; phylum Arthropoda; class Insecta; order Diptera; family Drosophilidae; genus Scaptomyza; species Scaptomyza polygonia. Next base: position 57,972 of record JAWNNU010002193.1, read on the forward strand.
GGGCTGGGGGCGGTATAGGTGGGCGTAGCTCCAAAATTGTTGATGTTGTTTGTTGTTAGTAGCTATCTTTCCTCCAAATTTGGTAGTTCTAGCTGTAAGGGCGTGTGAAATAGCTGGCTTTATCGATATTGAGTTATCGAATTTATCGATTTTCCAGCCCCCTAGTTATCATAGAACCCCAATCTTTACACTTTATCTTACCATAGATACAGACATTTGCAATGTTTCAAGTCTCTAGCTTGAAGGGTGTGGAAAAAAGTTGCGCACATACGGACAGACACCATGACGAACATTGCACAAACCCAATATACTCTTTACCTTCGGTATCGAGTATAAAAAGAAAAAATAGACGATCTTGTGCAGTGCGACATATAAATAGAGACTGGTATTTGCACGGATTTTACGAAGTGACATTCAAGCCCTTGATGATCCACGACAGCCAATAATTTTTTATTTATTCGCGGATGAGTGTGCACCAATTCCAGTCATTACTTTGATTGAAATTGATTGACCAATAAATGGAGACAGCAATTAAAAAGAATATTATTATTGCGAAGTGCCGGTTGTCCATTTTTTTGCTGTGAGTTCACATATTAACATATACTTTTCAGAAAGTACATTTCAATAAAAATTGTACAAAACAGGTTTTTTGTCGCAGGGAGTTCCATTGCAAATAAAATTGCTTGGTCATTTAAAATAGCCGTAGAATCGATTCGCTGCATCATATATAAAGCTGCAGACATTTTTTGGAGAACACTGTACCCATTTTATGTTGGTGAGCCAAATTTAAGTGACTTTGAGGAAATTAAGCAGGACTTCTCAACTATGTGGAATTTCCCAAACTGTATTGGAGCGTTAGATGGGAAACACCTAGCCTTTCAATGACCACCTAATAGTGTCAGCCAATTATATAATTATAACAAGTAAGAAGGCTCTAATTGAGAAGATACCGTGAACCCAGTTGCAAAATTATACACAATGCGCCCTTAAAGTATGCTAAACCGATTTATACGAAATTTTGACATAAGTTCTATCGTTACCCATTTTTTCAACCCCCCATTTTAAATTTTTCAAATTCGATATTTTTTGTAATCGATTCCAAGTGTATATCGGAAACCAGGATAGTTATCGATCATTTTAGACAAACTTGTTCTGCTCATGGTATAGGAGAACTTATATTCCAAACCTTAAGTCTCTACCTCTTGAAGTCTCTGAGATCTACGCGTTCATACAGACGAACAGTCGGACGGACATAGCCTTAACGACTCGGCTATTGATGCTGATCAAGAATATATATACTTTGAGGTCGGAGATGCTTCCTTTTGCCTGTTACATACTTTTGCACAAAGCCATAATACCTTGAGTTACCCATTTTTATGGGTTCATGGTATAAAAAGTAGCACTCCATTGTACTAATGGCAGCCTGCGATGCAAAGTTTCGCTTTACAATGGATGATGTGGGAGCCTAAGGAATCAAATCTTTTGCAAATTGAAGCTTATAAACCGTTTGTCATGGGCATATTCCAGAACAGCAAGTTTGGCAAAGACATTATAAATGGAACAGGGCCCATCCCACTACCTGAGGCTTTGCCATTTAGTAATAAAGTCATACACAATTTTTTTGTTGGAGATGCAGCGTTTCCATTGGGACTGCATTTAAGAAGACCCAACGCTGGTCAAGATTTTGAAAACTATGCAGGAAAATTTAAAAACAAGGCTGTCAAGAGCACGTAGGGTAATTGAGAATGCGTTTGAAATATTGGTGGCAAGATGGAGAACACTCCTAACTACATAGCACATGTACCCGAAAAATACAGAAAAAATAGATTTTGCATGTATTCTGCTGCATAACTACATTATGCTCAAAAATGATAACTCGACATCTGGGTACTGTGCAAGCAATAATGTAGATCACGAAGATCGAAATGGGGTGTTTGAAGAAAGACACTGGCGCAGCGAAGTTCAAAATGCACTAGGAAGTTTAAGACAATCAACTTCGAAATGTGAGGGTTATAAGAGAAAATCTGACCAATTATGACATATATCAACATTGTTAAGTAACATTGTTGTAAACAATTTAAAGTTAATTACTTTTTATGCGAAAACCACCACCAAATTAGGGTGTTTACTTTGTGTTGCAAAAGTGCGAATTTGCAAGCGTTGAGTGAGAGTTGAAGTGTTTTACTTTTGCACAAACAGCTGTTCGCTTTTGTTTTGAGAAATTTAATTTGCTGCAATAAGTTAAAGTAAACACCCGAAATGAAAACAAACCATATGACAGCAGTGGGACATTGATGCCATATGTTCCTTTTTTATTCCATTTAAATATATACTAACATTTAATGTAATATTAAGTTAAAATAAAGATAACTCATTTTTATAGATCTAGTGTATTATATCAATGTGCTTAAAAACAATAAAATTAAAACTTAACAAATTTTTTTAAACATGTTCCATAGGATAAATAACAGCGACAACTCTTTAGCGCTTAAGCCGTTTAAGCATTCGTTAAAAAAATAAATAAAACAACGAATTCGTGTGTAATCATCGTTTGTGGAAGTTCTCGACTTAGCATATGTTGAACCTTTGCTTGCTGCGAGTCTTTTAAGGAAAAAATCATCGTTTGGTTCTGCCTTAAGACTCAGTGGTATCATTGAAATACATAATCAAACAAATAATATTCCACTAAAATTACTAGAAGATACAGGAGCAAATGTCTCAATCTTAAGGAATAATAACGTAAACTCAAATATTAATGAAAATTACTTAATTTTTGGACTAGACTTGATTAGAAAATTTAATTGTATAGTTAACATGATAAATTAACCATGAAACCAAAATAAAGCCGAAAGCTATATCAAAAGTAATGAGAAAAGTTACGCTACTGAAAAATGAAGAAACTGTATTGATACCAAAACAGGAAATTTATCCTGGGGGGGGGGCCAGATGGGGCCGCTGCCCCCCTTAAATTTTGGACGATTTTTTTATTTACACATCAAAAAGCTTTGGTTTGTGAACTTATTCAAAAGAAGTAATCAAGAGACAGCAATCTAATGATAGTTATCGATCGTATTCTTACCGCCAATAGCTTTTGATATTTTGCCATCTCTATCATGATATTTACAAAACAGCTGTTTGATGTAAATCTTGTTCAATTATTTTGTGTAAAGAATTAGGTCGAAAATAAGGACATTAGAAACTTTTTCAGTATTAATAGATGTATTGTAGAAAAACTAAAGAGAACGCTAAGCTACGTTGGAGACATCACGGTGGATGATTGCCATGCAAATGATATTGGTAATAGGATATCGTTAGTTGACACGATGAATTATGATCAGAAAAAAGAGATTTGAATAAGTGTTGGAAGCCTGACCAAAATTATGATTTTGCAGCTGATGCCACTCATTAAAAGCGTAAATTTAATTGGTCCTGGCTAGATTTGTATAAGCCGTTGTTTGTGTATTCACGTAGGTTGAAGGGAGCATTTTGTCTACACTGCATATTATTTAAGCCTCTGAACAAACCGGGCATAACTTCATCGTTTGTTGTTCGTCCCTTAGCAAAATACAAAAACGAGCACGAATACTGCAAATCTCATGCATCATCTAGTTTGCACAAAGAGGCTACATAATGTGCCATGTCATTTTTATATAAAACGCCTGTCGATTTGCAGATGCAAAGCGGGATGAACAACTTGTTGCTGAAAATATACAGTTTTTAAAATCTATTATCAGCACAATTTTATTTTGTGGAATCTATGATCTTCCTCTTCGTGTCAAACTAAACGATGAAGGTAATATCTATGAATGTTTAACAAAAAATGAAGTCTTTACATTATTTTGAAGGTGTTCTTCATGATATTTTGATGATGAAAATGTCAGTTGGCGATCAAGTCCTGAAAAAAAATCTTGAAGATGGGAAAAAAAATTCAAAATATACAAGTTCACAAATTCGAAATGAAATATTGGACATTTTGGACATTTCAAGAAAAGTGTTAAGAAATTACATTTCTGCAGATATAAAGGCAGCTTCTGCATATAGCATCGATGGCTGCGCTACAATGGCCGGCAAAACTGGAGGTGTCCAAAAAATTTTAAGACACATTTACTAAAAGTTTTTTATTCATTGCGCCAGTCATTGCGTTAATTTGGTAGTCAACGATCTTAACTCAGTCCCCGAAATCTGGAACACTATTTCTACCATTAAAGATGTCACTAATTTTTTCCAAGAATCACCTATTCGTAGGAAATACGCCCCAAAAGTACATTCGTTTTGTGAAATACGTTGGTCGGAGAAGTACCCGAGTATCAGCGATTTTAAGAAATTTTATGGCGAAATAATAGCTGGATTGGAAAAGCTGAGTACTGAAGACAATGCTGGCACAATAAAAGTTGCTATTCAGCTACACAGTGCTGCTACTAAAAGCGTGTTTATAATTTGTATGTGCATAATTGCAAAATACTATGGTATTCTCCAACCAGTAGTGAATTTAATGCAGGCCAAAAACAACAATATTATTAAATGCAGAGAGCACTTGAATCATATATTAACTGTCATCGAAAAACATAGACATATATGTGAAACAGAATTTACAAACATTTTTAAAGAGTCTGAAGAATTGGCTGAGATTGTGTCAGTCAATATTTGTGCCTAGAGTTGTTGGAAATCAAACTAGAAGATCAAATCCTCCGTTCCCGACGACATCACAATATTTCCGGCGTGCTATTTTTTTACCCTATCTGGATTCACTCATTTCATCAATAAAAGAGTGATTTCCAAAAGAAAGCAATGAAGCATTCGATCTCACACCACGTGAGTCCACCTCATATTAAAACTATTACTCTGGACAATCTGAAGGCTCAACTTTTAGGCGCAAGTTCATTTTATAATTTAGAAGCGATTGAAAACGAGATTGAACTTTAGCACAATTATTGAAATGAGCAACAAAATCAAGACAACGACTTAATGTTTGGAAAACAGATTTTTATCCAAAAATCAGGGAAGCATTAGAAATTTTAATGGCAATGACTCTGAAAAGAGTGAAGACTTGGCTGAGATCTACAATCCCCCCCCCCCCCCCCCACAACTCTACCATCAGGTCTGGTGACGCCCTTTTCCTTGGTTATTAATAGCTAACAGTATTGTTGCAAGTTATAATGCAATAGAGCTCGCATTTTAAACACAACAAATCGTGTCACGCGGTGCGTAATTGCAAACCTCCGAAACGGATCGACGGATTCTTATGAAATTTTAGATGCGTATTTAGTCGGTCTGACAATCGGCTAGAATATATTTTTCATCCCCCTAAATGTTAGGGTGGTCCACCAATAATTGGTTTGTTTGTAAATGCCTATTTGAATATAAAGTTGCTTTTGAAAGTTGTGTCAGTTGGCTTTTCAAGCTATATTTGGATATAGTAAAGTGTAGTTAGAAATTTTAACATTCAGTCAAGCCAGTTTAATGTGTGCGGAACTAAAATACATTTTTAAATTTGAATCCGAGTGTGAAAAATCGGTTCATTAAAGAATCCGTTCCGAGATCAAAAAGAAATCTTTAGAAAACGCCAGTAATTAGACGTACAAACTTTTTTTGAATTAAATTTTCAAACGCATTTACATAAACAGTTAGTTTTGAACTGTTAAAGAAAAAATGCCACGAGTCAGACGAGCAAATACAAATACATGTCATTACTAAGACAATCACAAACTGCAGATGAACGTGCACAAACTAATGCAATGCAGCGTGAACGTAATGCAGGAAATAGATTTGTAGAGGATGCGCTCATATACAAGCGTGGAGGCAATGGCATGTAACCCCGCTTGGCCAAATTACTAAAGAGCTCATTCCAGGTCAAAATTCAACGGACAGAAATGACTTTGAGAGGATAAACAGATGATCACCGAGAGTATCAAAAAGCACCACAGCAAATCGTGGTCCGGGTCCACAAGTAACAATGTAAAATTTCAAAAACCAAAATTAAAATTCGATCAATAGACAGTAGACAGTAGAGTAGAAAACATAAGAAGCAATAAAGTCCTGGAAAAATTAAAGTTACCAGAACAATTTAAAAACAAGCTTACTGATTTATGTACCAAATACAGTGACATATTTGGTCTTAAAACAGAAGCAATTTCAGTAATAATTTTTTAACAATAATTAATATTAGCCGACAAAACTCCTATATATTACAAATTATAGAAACGCAGAGACAGAAAAGCCAGAAATAAAAATACAGGTCGATAAACTAATAAAAGATTGTATAGTTGAGACATCCATTTCTGAATACAATACAATAGCCTACTTCTCTTGGTACGCAAAAAATTTTTTCCAAGCTCCAAGAAAAAACAAGTAGAAACGTTGCAGTCGGACGCACCCGACTGCGGTATACTCGATACCAGTAGTAAAACAGATTAAAAGAGAGCTGATTGCAATGGTGTGTGGATACGGCAGGGGTGTACGCTGCCTCAACGATTGTCTGGTGCAGATGGGGATGCCAAAAAGCTATCTTCCTTCCAAATTTGGTGACTCTAGCTCAAAGTTTGTTAAAGGTAGGGGCTGGGGTGGTATGGGGGCGTGGCATCAAAATTTTTGCTACAAATCTATGTATCATGTCAATAGCTATCCTCAAACCGAATTTGGAGACTTTAGCTCAAAGTTAGAAGAATATGGTGGAAGGGGGGCTGGGGTCTGGGGGATGGTATGGGGGGCGTGGCGTCCAAAGTTTAGCTGCAGATCTATTTATGATGTTAATTGCTATCCTCATACCAAATTTGGTGACTCTAGCTCAAAGTTAGTAGAATATGGTGGAAGGGGGGCTGGGGGCTGGTATGGGGGGCGTGGCGTCCAAAGTTTTGCTGCAGATCTGTTTGTGATGTTAATTGCTATTCTCAAACAGAATTTGGTGACTCCAGCTCAAAGTTAGTAGAATATGGTGAAGGGGGGGCTGGGGGCGGTATGGGTGGGGGCCGCCATCCAAAATTTTTGGGTTTCTTCATCACCAATCTTAGCATCAAATTTGGCGTCTCTAGCTCAAAAAATGTGGAAAATATAGGCGTTTTTGATTTCAAAATGCAGGGGGCTGGGGAACGGGGGGGCGTGGCTCCAAAACTTCGATGCAGTTTTTTGACGATCGTTAATAGCTATTTTCCTACCAAATTTGGTGACTCTAGCCTTAACGCTTTGGAAAATACACGCATACCCGTTTTTAGTGAAGCATTGGGGCGGTTTGGGGCAGCTTGGGCAGTATGGATTGGCGTGGTATCCAAAGTTTTTATGAATTTTTTTGGGGGTTATAATCACCTGTTTTGGCACAAAATTTGGTGGCTGTAACTCAAAAACTGTAAAAGATATAAGCATTTCTGTTTTTAAACTCCGGGGGGCTGGGGGCTAAATGGGTGGGTGGGGCTCCAAAACTTTGATGCAGTTTTTGGAGGGTCGCTACCAGTTATCTACCTACCAAATTTTGTGACTCTTACTCGAACACTATGGAAGATACACGCACTACCGTTTTTAGCCAAGCGTTGGGGTATTTGAGGGCGGATAGGGCAGTATAGATGGGCGTGGCATCCAAAGTTTTTATGAATTTGATTGGGGATTGTCAGCACCTATCTTGGCACCAAATTTGATGGGTCTAGCTCAAAAACTGTAGAAGATAAGAGCATTTTTATTTTTGAGCTGCGGGGGCGCTGGGGGCGGAATGGGTGGGCGTGGCTCCAAAATTTTTGATGCAGTCTTTTGGGGATTGTTAGTAGCTATTTTCTCTCAAAATTTGGTAGTTCTAGCTGTAAGGGCTTGCGAAATAGCTGGATCTATCGATTTTGCGTTATCGAGTTTATCGATTTGCCAGCCCCCTAGTTATCGTAGAACTCCAATCTTGACACTTTAATTTACTATGCCATAGATAAAGGGGTTTGCAAAGTTTGAAGTCTCTAACTTGAAGGGTGTGGAAAAAAGTTGCGAACATACAGACGGACAGACGGACAGACACCATGACGGACATTGCACAAACCCAATATACTCTTTACCTTCGGTATCGAGTAAAAAAATTGAGTTTAATACATAGTTGATAGCCGCCAGATACATGACAAACTTTTAGCAGACAAAAACCCACTGAAAATAATAGAAAATATCCTATACTAATTAGGATTTCATTCTGAATTTCACCAAAAGGAACTAGATAAGAATTCTAGAAATATAAAATAATTTTCAACGATTTCTGGTTCATTTCGCTTCACGCGGTTATCATTTGGTTTTGAGGTAGCACATAATGTATTTACCGAATGATGAAACTCGCATTTTCTGGCCTAGAGCCATCCCAAGCATTTTTCTACATGGCTGACTTGGTTGTCATTGACTTTTCTGAACAGTACATGCTTAAAAATTTGTCTAATTTTTGTAATAACTACAGAAGATTTATGCACAACGAAGCAAAACACTCACGTCATTTGACAAGATTGTGTAGAAAGAATGTCCAATTCAAATGAACAAAAGAATGTGAAGATGCATTTGAATAAAAACTAAGGGTGTGTAGAACACACTCTTTGGAAGTAATACTTCTTATGTTGTAGTATGTTTTTTTTTTTTTTTTTGGTATAGTTCAAGTATTTGTTTAGGCAATAGAGTATGTTTGATATCGAACTTAGTCTCCCAAGTAGCAGACAGAGATGGTAACCAATTGTGCTCATATCAGTTATTTTCTCACTTTACACCTTTCTATCAAATGTTTTTTGTGCAAAAGAGCTGCTCCACGCGCTTCATCAAAAAAAAAAAAAATTGGGCGGCCCGGAGCCTCCAAATTTGACACAAAATCGGTTTAGCACTCTGGCCGACAGTTCCCCAACAAAAAAACGAAGACTACTTCCAAAATCTTTAAATGCCAACTCCAAGTATGAGGGGGCATGGCGTCCAAAGTTTTGCTGCAGATCTATTTATGATGTCAATTGCTATCCTCCAACCGAATTTGGTGACTCTAGCTCAATGTTAGTAGAATATGGTGGAAGGGGGGTGGAGGGTGGCATCAACATTTTTTGAGTGTATTCATCAACAATCTTGGCACCAAATTTGGTGGCTATAGCTTAAGAGCTGTGGAAAATATGGGCGGTTTTAATTTCAAAATGCAGAGGGCTGGGGAACGGGCGGGCGTGGCTCCAAAACTTTGATGCAGTTTTTGGGGGTCATAAACAGTTATCTTCCTACTAAATTTGGTGACTCTAGCTTAAACACTTTGTAGATACAAGCATTCCCGTTTTTATGGGTTAGGGCGGCTAGGGCAGTATGGATGGGAGTGGCATCCAAAGTTTTGTGCTTTTTTTTGGGATCGTCAACACCTATCTGGTGACTCTAGTTCTAAAACTGTGGAAGATATAGGCATTTATGATTTTTAACCACGGAGGACTGGGGGCGAATCGGGTGGGCGTGGCTCTAAAATTTTTGGAGGTTGTTAGTAGCTATCTTTCCTCTAAATTTGGTAGTTCTAGCTGCAAGGGCGTGTGAAATAGCTGGCTTAATCGATATTGAGTTATCGAATTTATCGATTTTCCAGCCCCCTAGTTATCATAGAGCCCCAATCTTTACACTTTATCTTACCATAGATAAAGACATTTGCAATGTTTCAAGTCTCTAGCTTGAAGGGTGTGGAAAAAAGTTGCGCACATAAGGACAGACACCATGACGGACATTGCGCAAACCCAATTTACTCTTTACCATCGGTATCGAGTATAAAAATAAAAAATACGCTTTTTAAAACATTGAACTAACAATTTTAAAAATAAGGTGATAAAACTTTTAGTTCAATATTTTTAAGGCGTATTTTTTGGGTATTTTTTTAAACTTTACTTATTTTATTTAGTTTGATGTTCTTTAAAAGCCGCCATTAAAATATGCTTTAAAATTTTCGCTTGTCTGAAAGTAACATAGAACATAAGCCCTAAAAGAGTGCTTCGCTTTGCCGACAGTTACATATTCGATACAAGTGAGGCTAAATAAACTAGCGGGATACTCGAAACCAGTAATAAAATAATAAAATTAATGAGTGTTAGAACTCACGAGCGATGTGTTAACCCCTGTTTTTACCTGTTTGAATGCTATATATTAGCATAAAAATGAAATGAATAGTTAATTGAATTTAGTTATTTTTGCAATTAATAAGATTATTGGATATAAACGATAGCTTGCCTGCTTTACGTATTCTATGACCTTTTGATACAATATGTACCAACAACATTTTACCGTTCTTGCTGTCCGCTGACCCGCCGCCTCTTCTTTAATCGACTGGCCGCTGAACGCAAAGGGAAACTGAACAAAACAACAACGTGCTGGCTTGTCGTAGCTGAGACGCACTAACTGCACAAAGAAATAAAACCCCTCGAACCAACATTCAATGATTGTCAATTGAAAACTTTCATAAATGATTTTAAATATATATATTGTTTATGCTAGAATATTAACAAACATGTAGAATTGAAATTATATTAAAGAATCTCAAGTTTTGCTATTCAAATGCACAAAGTTCATATTAAGTTTATACTACCCTTCAAACTTGGACAAGACTTTGTATTTTACAGTTATTCTCTGCCGCTACACCAATACAATCATACTCAGATGAATATGTATATGAAATTTTTTCAGGCGGTCCACGACAGCACTCTAAATTTGTTCGTTGGTCAAGATCAGCGCAGCACGGCACGCTGCATTTGTTTGCATGTATTCAACTGCCAGAGATAGATAGATTTTAACACATCAAAAAGATAAAAAGAGACCTGATTGCAAACGGGTGCGGATTCGGCAAGGGAGTACGCTGCCTCAAAGATTGTAGATTGTAGATCGCAGATGGGAAAGACAAAAGCTATCTTCCTTCCAAAATTGGTGACTTTAGCTCAAAGGGGTGTAAAAGGTATAAAAAGGGAGCTGGGGGTGGTCGGGGTGGGGAGGGTTTCAAAATTGTTGATGCTGTATTTTGGGGGCTATTAGTAGATATCTTAATCTAAATATCTAGCTGTAGGGGCGTACGAAATGGGTGGATTTATCGATTTTGAGCTATCGAATTTATCGATTTGCCAGCCCATTAGTTATCGTCGAACCCAAACTTGACACTTTAATTTGTTTTGCTATAGATAAAAACATTTGCAAAGTTTCAAGCCTCTAGCTTGAAGGGTGTGGAAAAAAGTTGCGTTCATACAGACGGACAGACACCATGACGGACATTGCACAAACCCACTTTACTCTTTACCTTCGGTATCGAGTATAAAAATACAAACCACGAAGAAGTGTACAATGAGGGAAGCAAAGCTTTTACTACAAAGCAGCCTTGCCTAAGCAATCTAAGCCCAAAAGCTACGCAGCAGTCACTGAAAACATTGAAAACGAAAAAAGCGCAACACAAAAAGTCAAATACAACAGCCGTAACACTGATAAGAACAACATTGGTGGATTTGGCGTTCTTCTCTCGAATTCCGAACTCCCAAAAAAAATTTTATGAGTGTTCGAACTCACGGGCGATCTGTTAACACCTGTTTGATTATGTTTCAATTTGAATAATGTCTGCATGAGACTTGGCCACCCAAATTCATTCGCGCTCATGGTAAAAACAGGGAGCGTTTTCCCAGCTGCCCAATCATTGCAAATAAGTCCCGGTTTTTTTGCGTCCAGTAATATATTAAATTTTGAATCGGATTCAAGGTTGATAAGTTTTTCTTGATGCATACATTTAAATAGTGCTCAATTTGTACTTCATTCCATGACACTAAAATATTTAGCCCGCTGTATATGAATGCAAAAATTATTGGATTTTTAACACGTACTCGCATGGTTTTTATGGCCAAATAGAGCAAGTTCGATGGTATTACTACTCGTCGATCAGATACCATAAATGGAGTCACCGGAAAACCTTCGTTGTAACTCCTAAATAAAAATTAGGCACAAAATTTATTTTGAAATTGTTTAGTTGTGGCATGTTATGGTTTTTTCTTGTTCTTTGTGCTGAAGTAGTGTTGTTTAGTTTATGAGTGAGCGAGCAAATAGGGTTGTTCACCCAAATGAACTAGTAATCAATGTTCTGTACTACTGTTTATTTTTGGTCACTACATGGCAGTGTTGCCAGATAAGATCATTTCAGAATAACTAGCATATGTGATAATAAAAAAAACTAATGAGTGTTAGAACTCACGAGCGATGTGTTTACACCCATTTGTACCTGTTTGATTGCTATATATTAGCATAAAAAAGAAAAGAATAGTTTATTGAATTTAGTTATTTTTGCAATAAATAAGATTCTTGGATATGAACGATAGCTTTCCTGCTTTACGTATTCTATTACCTTTTGATACCTGTCCTACCCCACCAAACATATGCACTAGCAACTGATACGCACCTAGCCAACCAAGTATCTTGAGCTAAAAACTAGACTTCTGCAAACACTTGACTACAAAACTAT